>JAECUM010012986.1:0-94906 GCA_016617855.1 Megalonaias nervosa
TAAAAAAAAACAAACAAAAAAAAACAACAACAACAAAACAATACAGTGAATTTAAAGAATAGTTAACCGAACAATCTATATTCAGATTATATATGAAAGCGGAAATAACTCCTCGCAAAAGGGTTTATATAAATAATATTGATTCTAAATGACAGACCAATATAATCGATTTACAAGCATAATAGAAGAGTGGTGCGGATATAAATATACTTTACTGTGGTAGATATTTGTCCTATTGGCCTCACAAGCTGCAGAACCTTTACCGATGAAGGAACGCCACACGCCCATATTCTGGGCAGTCTGCTCCCACGTGACATAGCTAATGCCAAAGTTCTTCA
The DNA here is from genome assembly GCA_016617855.1 of Megalonaias nervosa. Taxonomy (NCBI): domain Eukaryota; kingdom Metazoa; phylum Mollusca; class Bivalvia; order Unionida; family Unionidae; genus Megalonaias; species Megalonaias nervosa. The sequence continues at coordinate 339 of JAECUM010012986.1, forward strand.
ATGAGGTCTTTAGGGTGTCCTTATATCGTTTTCTCTGGCCTCTTTTGTTTCGTATTCCTTGTTGAAGCTCGGCATAAAAGCGTTCTTTAGGAAGCCGGTGGTCTGGCATGCGAGCTACATGACCTGACCATCGCAACTGTGACTGCATCAGAATGGTGTAGATAATGGACAGGCTTGCTTGGGCAAGGACCTCAGTATCCGGGATCCTGTCTGACACTTGTTGTTGAGGAGTCTTCCGAGGCAAGTTGTGCGGAAGTGGTTCAACTTCTTCGCATGGCGCTGGTACGCTGTCCAGGTTTCGCAGGCGTATAATAGCGTAGGGAGTACGATCGATCTGTACACATTCAGCTTTGTCTGTACACTAATACCTCTTCTGTGCCAGAGATTGGCGTGTAGTATGCCGAAGGTGCACTGGCCTTTTCAATCCTACCATTAACTTCGTCATCGATTACGACTTTCTGGGACAGAGTGCTGCCAAGACAGCTCAGTTTGTGGAAGTTGAATGTGATGTTTGGCTTAGAATACGGTTTTCATGGGGCTTGATGATACATTACTTCAATCTTGTTTTTGTTGATCGTAAGGCCGACGTTTGTGCAAGCATCAGAGAACTTGTCGACGCTGCGCTGCTTGTCAGCTTCAGAGTCAGCGTTGAGGGCTCAGTCATAAGCAAATAGTAAGTCTCTGACGATGTCTGTTGTGACCTTTGGTTTTACTTGAAGCCTACTGAGGTTGAACATTTTTCCACCAATTCGGTATCTAATGCCGATTGCCACGTCACCATCTGTGAAGGTATCAGTAAGCATTGCTGAAAGCACGAGATGAAACGTGTTGACACCAGTACATAGCCTTGATCGCTCCGTTCGAGACAGGAAAGGGCTCAGACGTGTCAACATTGATCCGGACTCCATGCCGTGGTGAAATTGCTGCACCATAGTGACAAATTTCCTTGGGCATCCGTACTTGACCATAATCTTCTACAGGCCCTCTCTACTAAAAGTGTCGAAGGCCTTCGTCAGGTCGACATGGGTCGAGAAAAGGTCAGCATTCTGCTCCTGGCTCTTCTCTTGCAACTGTCTAGTAGCAAAAACCATGTCGATGGTTCCACGCTCCTTTCGGAATCCACACTGGCTTTCTGGTAGGAGTCCTTGGTCAAGGTGTGATGTGCGATGTTTGAGAAGAATCCTGGCGAGTATCTTGCCTGAGATGGAGGGCAAAACCTCGGTGGTTGTCACAGGACTGATGATTTCCTTTGAGCTTATATAGGTGTATAATAGTGGCGTCCTTGAATTCCTGTAGGATTGTTTCTTTCTGCCATAAGAACTGAAACAACCGATGGAGCTTTTGAGTCAGAGCTGTACCCACCTTCCTTGTATATCTCTGCTGAGATTGAGTCTGAGCCAGGAGCCTTGCCGCTTTCTGGTCTCTAACAGTGATTCACTGACTGGCACTTGGGCAGACGATCAATGTCATCATCAATGATGAATGTTATGCGGTTCAGGACGCAGTTGAAGTGCTCAGCCCACCTTGAGAGGACCTTCTCTTTATCAGTGATCAGCGTGTTCCCATCCGTACTGAGGAGACGGGATGATCCTGAAGATGAGGGGCCATAGAATTCATTCAGCGCATCATAAAACTTCTTCATATCATGCTTGTCAGCGTAGTTTTGGATCTAATAAGCATTGTTACTCAGCCAAGAGTCCTGCATTTGCCAGAGTTTCTGTTGAACAGTCCTACGGATGTTATTGAAGGCATCTTTCTTTGAAGTGAACTTTGGATCATTTAGGTACGCTTTGTGGAGGCGATGTTCTTCAGCCAACAGCTGCTTGATGTAGTCGCTATTCTCATCAAACCAGTCCTTGTGCTTTCTGGAGGAGAGCCCTAAGATCTATGCAGCAGTGTTGTAGACCATATATCTAAGGGTTGCCCATGCTTCCTCCACATTCTGGGTGTCCAGAGGGGTGGATTTAAGACATTTTTCTAGAGTGCTGACAAAGTCGTTTTGGAGTTTGAGTTATTCATCTTGGCGATTTTCATCCGTTTGGGAATCTTCTTGCTTGTGGGCGTCTCTTAGGTTATATACGGATATTTAGCTTGGAGACTACAAGGCGGTGGTCATTAAACATTCTGCACCACACATGGACTTGGTCAACCTACATCCTGCCTATCCCTCCTCCTGACTATCACGTAGTCGATGAGACGCCAGTGCATAGATCGGAGATGTATCCATGTCGTCCTGTTGCGGATAGGGAGGCAGAAGGCAGTGTTGGTGATGAGGACTTCATGCCATACGCAGGTCTGAAGCAATAGAAGACTATTGCTGTTGCAGCGGCCGACACTTTCCAATGACCCCTTCCCAGGAGATGCTGTCAGAGCCAACTCTTGCACTGAGGTCACCAAGGATGATGAGCTTGTCATATTTGGGAACAGTGGTTATGATAGAGTGGAGTTCATCATAACATTTGTCCTTTACTTCTTCCAGATTGGCCATGGTTGGAGCATAGGCACTGACGATCGTGACATGCTTTCTTCCATTTGATAGGGGGAATTCATAGTCCTAAGCCTGTCGTTCACACCCTTTGGAAGTCCAGCTAGCTTCCTAACAAACACTGATTTCACCGCAAAGCCGACTCCGGCGTCACGTCGCTCCTCACTTCCTCTTCCGCTCCAAAAGAAGGTGTACTCAGCGCCACTTTCACAAAAGGCTGCAATGTCGATATTGTATCTGGCAATGTTCCAAACAGACTATATAACACTTTTAAAAAAAAAATTAATGTTCAACGCTAATTCTATGTGCTCCTCAGTTCCAAACAAACACTTTGAACTATGATTAGTCGAAGGCATGTATTGGGCATCTTTTCAACAATTCTTTTACATTTAGGCATGTTTTATTTATAGAAATCAATTGTATCTGCAAGCGATAAACACTTGTTCTCATTTCCCAAATGACATTACGAAGAATATCATAATTAAGCGGTAGTTGTAGTTAAGTTAATACTTTCTATTGGTAAAAAATTGCATGCGGACTTGCCAAGTTTTACTTTGCATAGCGTCACAACCTTACCTTCAAGAACCAATGTGCATGTCAGATAATGAAATATACACAGCCTAAAATCTTTATATATATATTTATATATATATATATATATATATATATATATATATATATATATATATATATATATATCTTGAAAGGACTCGTCCATTGTGAAATTCAATACACGTACATATCTATGCGATAAAGAAATAAATAAATTCATCAAGAAGTTCTAATTCCAGCACTCTCTGTGAGTACACTAATCGCAAGACCTACCAGAGTACGACAATTTGTAAAACTGCTTTGCTTTGAGCGGTGTTCAGAAAACATAAAATAATTCGAAATGTTGTTTTCATCATAAATAGATAGAGAAAAAACAATCAAAAATTGCAGCGTCAATAAGGATTACATGGCGTATTCGTGGATACATGTACAAACTTGTATATAGCAAAATCTTCAGTATAACTTGAAAATTTACAAACTTTACAAGATCAGTTTACTATGATTCGACAGAACTAAAAAGGATAAAACTCAAGGAAAGAAAGTTCTAATTAAATTAGCACATGCTGACTCAATATAAAAAGTTGTCATTTAAGATGAAACTTTAAAAATGACAAAATTGGACATAAGTCTGAAATCATTAATATGTTTGGTAGGATTTAAGAAACTTCTCAAATTACTGGAAATAAAAGCATATTTCTAGATGGTTGTCCTTTTGGCCTTAAGGTAATAACTAAAGACAATTTGGTAAGTATAAGAATGCTTTTATACCGTTTCAAATTACCAACAAAGAACAAGATATAAGTTATCTTATAACAATCCCAAGTCTTGTTTATTAATGAATTCTGGAAACAAACTAAATCAGACAAAACTAAAATAAAATATAATGAATCGTATGAATGCTTAATTTAGCAATCACACTACAGAAGCATATAAAAATACAATGATGGATTTAAATATTTTATCAAAGTACTATATGTTTTTTAAAGCACACTCGAGTTGAAAAAGTGAAAAATAGGAAGATGGCGTAATTAAATTTCTACGGAAATTTCAAAGAGCAAACACCTGAAAAGGTACAGTTTTATCAATAGTTAAGAATGCGATATACAAGGGACACATTAAATATTTCTCAACTTACTGAAGCAAAAGCATCTGTAGTGGAAATGCTTGACTGAACTCTAAAGACTAGAAGGTGGAAGAGAAATCAGAAAAATGGTTGACATTTTACCAAAACTAATCGAGGGATATAATAAATCTTATCACAGAATACTATATTTGACTCAGGCTAAAGTTACCAAGGAAGAGCACAGATAGAAGTTATTGATAAAACTACGGTTACTGACAATTGATACATTTGAACAGCCAGAATTTTAAATCGAATGAAACGGTTAGAATTTCAAAACATAAAGTAATGTTTGAAAAGAGCCACCGTCCTTCAGATACATCGGTGTAGGACAGGAAAATGCCACTCGAGGGTCGGTGTAGGACAGGAAAATGCCATTTGAGGGTCGGTGTAAGACAGGTAAATGCCACTCGACGGTTGGTGTAGGACAGGAAAATGCCATTCGAATGTCGGTGTATAACAGGAAAATGCTACTCGATGGTCGGTGTAGGACAGGAAAATGCGATTCGGGTGTCAGAATTTTCCATCCGACACGAGATATTTCCTTACCAACACTGACGCATTACAAAGAAGTGTTTTCCTCACATTCACGAATTATCAGTGAGGGTCGTAATGTAAATATTGGATCAGCTTTAAAACAGCAAACACACTGAAAATGTCCTCACCTTAAGATAAAGCGCAAAATTTTGTGTTTACGCTGAAACCCTAATAGTACATTTAAAATGACATTTAAACACATATCATCTTTCAAATTACGGTGGTAGAGATCGTCAAGGCATTGAATACACAGCGTCCTAAATTGTGTAGTGAACATAGAATGCAAAATGATACAAATGCGAAAATAAAATCCACTCATATCTCTAAGATTAAACGAGAAAGGGAAACTAATTATGTTGTCCTAGATTCATCTTTTTATGTAGAACTGATTTTCTTTTCACGAATGATAATGAGAAGATGAACAAAACTAACAACGATATCAACGTAAACCGGACATTAGAATTTGCTCCTGTAAATAAGGTCAATCACGTCTTGTTTTCCGGATATCCGGTTCAATCACTGCAGGTTTAGGATGTACTTGTGTTGAAATTAATGCTTATTATGACTGTTGTGAAAGGACGCTCAAGTGATAATGGAAACAATGGAGCGATTGATAATATCAGTGAAAGGTCATGTGATGAAAGACAGTAGTCAAGTGATGAATGATAAAGATATTGCTCTGTCATTGTTCATTCATCATTTTATAATTTTTAACCTGATTGTCGCCATGGGTTCCCCAACACTGTCAAATTGTTGGCATTTAGAATCAAACAGGAGTTTCTTTAGTAACATGGTTACCTTATTTTAGTCTATGTTCTCAAGCAACAGACTTTATGTAGTTCACTGTCTTTGATAATCTCCATAATTCCATAAATTTGGGAGTTACATATCTATGAACACATGTGTACCATAATTCATCCATTTTATTTCCTCAGTTTGTTTTACAAATATTAAAACATTACGACATTGCAAATATTGGACGCAGACGACACAATTTTTTTTTACTGAAATGGGCTGTTTTAGAAACCAAAAATGGACAGTGAGCAGTCTCTGCTTGTTTACATCGAGTTCCTCCCGTTGGTTTCAAATGCCAATAAGTTTACAGTGCTAGAGACCCGCCCACCTCCTTCCAGGGACAATCAGGTTAGAATCTATAAATTGATGAACGAAATTACTAAGTTTTTATATCCTTGATGTTTTTCTTTTTAAAAATCGGTGGGGGTGGGTTACAAAAAAGGGAGGGTGTTCAAATGTTGTAGAAAGTAAATTGGGTGTATAACAAATATAGACGTTCCATTGGCAAACTAGAAAGTATATTGGATCTGAAACACATTACATGTTTTATTTTAGCATCTTCTTTTGTTTTGCATTGCTTATGCTTTCAAAATGTTTACAACATACACACACCGCAACAAATCGTGAATTTGTGACGGGGAGGAGTGTTGTTGTGCAAATACTTTTACAGCGTATGGCAGAATTACAAGTGATGAAGAAAATGTGAAAGTGGAATCACTGCAGCAATTGTAGTTACCAGCAACCATAACTATTACTTTCCTTGATTCCAAGATAAATCATGTGCAGATACCTCAACCATCGCAATCAAAGCATGTTTGGCCATCAACTCGACAGGAAACTCAGACGATACTATTTACATTTGATTCATTAAATCATTCATTCATGAGAGAGAGAGAGAGAGAGAGAGAGAGAGAGAGAGAGAGAGAGAGAGAGAGAGAGAGAGATGTTGCATTGGGACTGGATATGATCAAACCGTGAAAATAGAGTCTTGGCAATCTTGAAATGGATACGAAACGAATTTGAGAAATTCCCTATAAAATATCCGGTTAAAGTATCTAAAAGTCGAAGAAAACTTGAAGAGCTTCGTAATCACACATTTTGTGTATTAGGACCGGATTGTGATCAGACCTACACATATTATATTGTACCCGTCCTAAATCATTTCTGTATTTAGGTATGTTCCCTGTGAATAAACGAACACAATATCACTTTCCCTTGAAAACTGAATACCGTAATGTTCACTTATGAGTCAAGTTCAACTGCAAACTGCACAGACCCAGTTCTGTCGTCGCATAATAGGCAGGCAAATATAGGGTATATGCAATTTGTAAGGAGAAACAACATGGACCTTAAACAGTGTCTACGATGTCTGCAGTTGCCTTCGTTGAGGAAATTAATAGATACGGTAGAAATTAAAATTGCTGTAAGAATCCGGGACGGAGATACTTTAGATCTCAATGAGTTTGAAATTGAATAAAATATGCTTCTGTCAGATATTAGTTACAATTTAGAAAGAGCAAAGCCGGTTTCTGAAGATCTGTTGTGAATTAAAGCTTTATTTGTGATAAATAAAGAAACCATGCGCGATATTTTACTCAGAATTAGTGGGAAATGTTTTGAAACGTGCCTCATTATGGAGACAGCTATCAGAAAGGAACCGACAATGCTGAAGCTTTGAATATCACATCCTTGTATACATGTATTGTTTTCTAGGTTATTTAGTTTCAAGTTATCCTTAAAAATATTGAAACTGAATAATTGGAAAATACATTCTTTTAATCCATTCAATGCTTACTGAGTTTTAAACGGGTTTCTTGATATCATAGATTTATACACTACAAATGTAATCATTCTACAAAATATAAAAAGACAACTGTAATGACGGACAAATCAGCCTAACTCATATTAGAGTGTATCTCAGACGTTTCCGAACACTGTATGGAAAGTCCTGCCCTGTATATAACACAGGGACGATTGTCAATAAAATACAACTCACATATATATCGAAGTATACGCTAAGAACTCGAACAAAATTAGGACACAATTGGAACCCATCTACACACCACAAGTTTGAGCTCAGAATGGGCTAGGTCCTGATTTCACAGTTCTTTTTTTTTTTATAAAGACAATTTAGCTAGGATCAGTTCAGACTAATTTGATTTGGAAGATGGTACAACGTAGCCGATATCATAGTTCTGAGGTAGGAAAACGTTCTATGTTTTTCTTTACGGTGATTATACTTGGTTTCCAGTCGGGTTCTAACTCTGAATCATACGTTGGATCTATTCAGCTTGAGCCATTATTGCGATCCAATATACCGTATTTCCAGTAATGTGAGCCATTATTGTGGTTCAATATACCATGTTTCCAGTTATCTGAGCCATCATTGCTGTTCAATATACCATGCTTCCAGTCATCTGAGCCATTATTGCGGTTCAATATACCATTCTTCCAGTAATCGGAGCCATTAAAGCGATCCACTATACCATGTTTCCAGTTATCTGAGCTATTATTGCGGTTCAATATACCATGCTTCCAGTCATCTGAGCCATTATTGCGGTTCAATATACCATTCTTCCAGTAATCTGAGCCATTACTGCGATCCATTATACCATGTTTCCAGTAATCTGAGCCATGAGAAGAACAGTTTTGGAACATGAGTGTAGTGATCGTCATAGCTGATGACATGTACATATTAACGATGTCATGTTCCTCGCAGTCAGTATGCATGATACTTACGTATTCTTTTCCATTCTTCTTTATATTTTGAATTTATCTCATTATTGTGCAGCCTTGGTCCTCGTGCTTTTTCATAAACTTGTATCTGCGATTAGGGCACACTCATGCGATGCACAATAATGTGGTGTTTAAAATAAAGATAAACCAATACTAAGATCTGATGTTATTTTCAGCACCCGCGTATATGAACCATTATTTTGAATGAATGACAGGTTCTAAATTCTGTCTTTTATATTACACCTAAATAAAATCTGGCACTAATAAAGTTTCCATTGCTCCAAAACCTTCAATATCATAGCAATATTATAAAAAAAAAAAAAACAAAAACAAAAAAAAACAAAAACAAAAAAAGTCCAACTTGTTGCATAACAAGACTAAAACAAGTGCATATCATTCTGATTCTAATGTGCTGGTTCCGGTCTCAAGATAAAACAAAGATTTTTTTGTCGTTTTCATACTGGCAAAGCTAAAGTCGGGACAGTGTACCGGTCTTACCATTCTTGTTGGCAAGGCCAAGTGTCAACAGTATCTCTTAATATATGACAAGTACAAAACCAACGCAAAGAAAATTGGCTATCGTAATATTTCAGTATCATATCTATAGCCCTATTTCACATGCAAAGCAACGGATTCACCTTGTTTCTGGTACAGTAGAAGAAATTTCAATTTGTATCAATCGCATTTTGTATGAAAACCAGGGTACATTCCAGAAGATGTCAATACCACAAGTGCAAAGCAAACTATGCTATTTCCAGAAGACCATGAAAATAACTTACCTTCGAAACTTTAAGTCAACTTAGATGTTATATGTGCGTGTCTTACTACTCTTGGTAATTCTCTCTCTCTCCTCTGTAATACAATAACCTGACATTACATAAGGATTATTATAACGCCATCTCTGTTAATGCATTGACAGTGTGATAGAGCGATATTTACCGAGTTATGATCGCCTGACACAGTTCTGAGCCTTGGGACCTTAGATACCACAGCAAAAATATTCATATTTTCTTCGTCTATTATTTATAATCTGTGTGTAGGAAGCAATTCTATCGTCATGTATAATTGAATATGGCCCATCTTTCAATGCACGTCACACGCTATGTGGTCACATGTTTTCCCCGAGAGAGAGCTTCAGCTTTTATTCGCTATTACAAAGTCTCACAATTTAATTTCTGAATAAATAGTTTTAATAGATGGTCTTCGATTTTTCACTGATCCAAAACCTAGTCGGCCTGTCCTTGTGAGAGTGTAAATGACAACATACGAGAGAATTTTCGCCTCTTGAAGTCACGTGATCTCGATACGACTACAATACAATAAACACGTGTTGTTTCGGTAATGGTTAGGAGTGTGAGACATTTCCAGTAAAAGATGACCTATATTCAATACACAAACATATACATCGACGTATTTAGGTTTTTGACACCCCTAGGCCGATTAGAAAGGGCTGCCCTCGCGTAAAAGACGCGTGTCGGCAGAAAGATAGGTGTCGGCAATTGACAGCTGTTTATTTGTGTTGTATTCGTTACATAGTTTTATTCAGTGCAGAGGTATTTCTGTTTTAAAAAAATGACGGCGGAATTTTGCCACCGCCTAAAATATGCGGCCCTAGGCCTGGGCCAAAGTCGGTGTGTGTGTGGAAATATGTCACACACACACACACACACACACACACACGCATACACGTTTGAAATGATCATGTTCGCTTTGACATATAATAAATTGTTCTATTCACATAATGCATATGAATCGAGTCTAAACTGATGTCATGAAATTATAATGCCATGCCATTCGCATATGATGAATTTATGAAAACGTATCGTTCACGACGCAAATATGAAATTGTTTCTTTTTATCCGCGTAACCCATAAACTAATACAAAATCAGTAACATCAGCTTAAGTCGTGGCAACTACAGATGAGTACATTTTTTCTTCTTCCCAGCAGCAAATCTTCTAGATGTGGTGGTTTGACGGCACTTTTACCACATCATGCCGAGGAAATTGGAACTAAGCACCTTTCCCAATGACACGCCTGGCCTGTACAGCTATCGAACTGGAGAATTTACTCTGTCAACATTTTTAAAAATACGTAAACAGTCCCTTTAAACGAATTGTTAAAGAATTACGCAACATATATATAATTTTTGCAACCCAAATTTCATGAAAAATTGATTTCGCATCAGTTTCAAAACTGTCAAAATATCTATATATGTTTGTAGAAGAGATGGTAGTCAATATAAAGTTCATTTAATACGTTACGATAGATTATTTAAATGTTCTAAAAAGAATGGGATACATTATTATTTGCATTTAAAATGTTGTATTCTTTGTCTGGTCTTTCATAGTTTCTTTAAGATTGAAATTCTTTTTTTTTCAGGGAACTCGAATGGTATAATGTTAGGAATCCCAATGGATTGTTACTATTGTCAAATAGCTTAATGTACATTGTATCTTAGGGATCGAAACATGCGAAAATTTTGCCTGTATATACGGTGTTAATTTTCTTTCTCATCGTGCACAGGAAGAAACGTCTTCTTGCAACTGAACACAGCGAAGTCTTTTCAGATAAAGTCGGAAATTATTGTACACATATATAGGCCTATATATAAATTTGATCAGTTGTGACTATTCGCTTCCGGCGGAGTGCACTACAAAAGATTCTTAATTCTAGACACGCTGGAGAAATTTTAGATTGGTCTTCGAGATAATTAATTTATTGCATTATGTACGTGCGTGTTCATTCTTGATTTACTTCATCACTTAGTATAAAACGCTTTCAAAGTGTACCTAACCTGAAAAAGTCCTAAACAATACACGATGGCCACCAATGTGATTGAATGACCCATGAGTAACATCCGGTTTGTTTGGAAAGACCCACGATCATTGCCTGATACAGGGAAGTGTGAGCGTAAACGGTCCAAAAAGACAAAAACAAAGTTCAGTGATAAGGAAATACTTGTGTGAAGCAAATAATATCCGAAATCTAAGACCTGCATATGTGAGTTTTCTTGATGACAAAATTCCCATTATGTAATAAGTCTAGATGATAGACTATCATCTTTAAACATTTCTTTAGTTTAGCTCATTGACACACTATGAACTCAAACAGGTGTTGAATCTTTAATCATGCCACCTAATTCTACAAAAATATTGTTTAATCTCCTGACTTCTCTACGCCCGTATGGAGTCTTCGATACTTAAAATCACCATCATCTCTAGTTCTCAAGATAAGAAAATAAAATCTGCTGCAAAGTGGAAGCCAAAAGGTTTATATATGAATTAATAATATTGTTGAAGCAGCTCCTTCCTTATTGTTTGGAAACAATACCAACAGGAAACAGTTAACTTGAAAAAAAATAAATAATTACACAGATATACATCAAAATGGATCATAAAGAAAAACGAGGATCATTTCAAATGCTGAGAAAGCGGATTTTTGTGTTTTCCTAATATTGGCACAGAGATGCCAGGAACACGATTCGCTTCAGTTCATAGAAAAGCAACGTTAAAACAAACTTAATTTACAGTTCGGATTTAAATTTAGGTGCTGGATCATTATATCTGTCGCAACGTTACCAACATGTCCACACCTGAATGATAAATTATTTAACATATATACAATGCATGCAAACTACGTTTGTGCACGGTGAAAGTTTGAAGTGGTGGCATTCTAGATCTATTAAAGCAAATCAAATATGCAGTTTGGGTTTTTAATTTAGATTCTAACATGGTGTTTATTGCTCAGTTGAAAACACATTCACGCCACAGTTATAAATTATTTAGTACGTTCATATTTAGTATAGTCATTGCATGCACGGTGGGCAGGGTCGTAGAGCGCGATTACAGGCCCTGAGGTAAGAAACACCCGGCCCTCTCCTAGTTCTTGTTCAAACAAAATTTTTCTTTGTCGGCCCTGACGGTGGGTTTGCCCTCAATAAAATTTCCAACACCTGTATTTGTACAATGTCGGACAATGTTTATAATTACACTTTGATATGTAAGCCATTCTCCTTAGCTAGAATACACTTTGTTTACCATACATTTTTCGGATTATACTTTACTTATTGCAACGGCTAAAACGTTTCTCAGAATATTTTTGAATGTCTTACTGAGAAAACTTGTTTTCAAAATTACGCTTCATTCTTACAGAATCAAAGCTTTTTAACCTGCTTTGGCGCGTGAGATATTGTGACGTCACTGTATTCAAATACGGAATAGATATGCAATGCTTGAGTACATTTTTTACGCCTTGTTATATATAAATGATACATTCTTAATTTGCGAACCAAATGATCGTTAAATAAAAGAGATGACACACGATTCGAGGTGTGCAAAGGATGGTATACAGCAAACAGTATCTTTTATTCAAAATTGCCAGTAACTCGCATGGATAACACATGCAAATGTTCAAAATAGCCTTTAACGGAAAGAATTCATAAACAAGCCCCTGATGAAATGAAAAATGATGCAAGTCCGTTATTCCATATTCTTCATATTTAATGCTATTATTTTCTCATAATTTGCATTTTGGGCACGGATTCAATGCTAAATGGGATTAAATCTGAATACACTTAATTCATTATTGAAGTGACATGTTAAAACAGCTACGGTCGATGGCGGTGTTGTGCCCCTTACCGTATATACTCGCTTATAAGCCTATCCAATTGCAAACTCTATAGACATTGATCTGTCGTCGCATAATGCGTCGGTAGATCCGGGTCTTTGCTGTTTGTTATACTGATTACTCATTACAAACTGCATAGACCCAGATCTGCCAACGTATTATGGTTTAGACCATATCCTATAGTCTTGCTACTGGTTTTGACCATAGCATATAGTCTTGCTAATAGTTTGGGCCATTGCCTATAGTCTTGTTAATAGTTTAGATCATAGCCTATAATTTTGCTAATAGTTTGGGCCATAGCCTATAGTCTTGCTAATAGTTTGGACCATAGCCTATAGTCTTGCTAATAGTTTTGACCATAGTCTATAGCCTTGCTAATAGTTTTGACCATAGCATAGAGTAAACTATTTATTAAGTGAAATAATGCCTTGCTGCAGTTCAAAGTAATTAATCTGTCATTCATAAGTGTCAGGAAAAATCAAATCCTAACAGACACACTTATTTACTTGTACTTCAGTCTGAGTGGTCTAGTAACTTTTAAAGATTATTTTTCAAAACACTTAAAACTTATAACATTATAATGAAGTAAAAACTGATTGGTCTTTCCTCTCACATGTAAATCATTAGAAGTCATTGATAAGAAGCTCTCGATAGAGGTGATGATAATCCATGCAGGAATATGCAAGACAGATCTAACGAATTTCAACAAGTGAGTGTTATATATAGACCAGGGGTTATTAGTAGGTTGCAAGGTCTCAGTTTATTACCATACACTACTGTGAATAAAACATATTTGTCAATTGGAGCTCCTGGCATTTCTCAGTAGCTTTGACATGGTAGCATAAACTTTTGAAAGTAGGTCACAGCAACCCAGAAAGATGAACTCACAATACAAGCTTGATGGCAATATTGGAATTAGTAGCACAAACAGGGATTTTAAGTAACTTTGAATAATCTTTTTATGCATATTGACAACAGATATGGTTTCAATAGGTGTACTAAAGTGTAAATTACCATGCTCACAGAGCGAATGACTGGTATGTATGAATGTGTTGTAATAGAATTTAACGGCACATTAGCACAATAACAGCTACATGGTGCCGATTAATGGGTAAGGATTAAAAATGTAGAAACAGTGAACTAAGAAAGACACTTAAGAAGATGATGCTATCCAAATAAAAGTAAACATATAAAAAAGGTATAAATCTTAAAATTTTGTTAAAATAACATAAAGACAAAATCCTAGACATACAGTCCATATTTGTTATAGAAACTACATTTGCTTATAAATTCCAAGATTGTCTCTGTGGGTACATCATCAAAAAGTCTTGGATATGAATATATAAAAAAACAACCAATTCATGTCTGACAGGGCTGAAGTCTATACAGTCAACAAAGACTGTGTTCCAATATTACAACTGCCCTTGGTATGAGAGTAGCCACCCTCCAGTGATCAGTTTAATGTTCTGAAGCTTGTTTGTGGAGTGTTCTTTCCACATATCATCCAAGTACTCAGTGCATGCCAACTTGTATAATGCATGAAGTCAATTTAAGGAATCTACCATTCAGAAATGGGTGGCAGCAGGGTAGCTTTGGCTTCTATATCTGCCCTATCATTACCTTAATATTAATGTTACTTAGAAGCCAACAGTATAAAATCTTTTTTCCAGACTGTATCAGAAAATCATGTTTATATAAGATTTAGAATATTAATGGGCTGTTAAATTTAAAGTTTTACAAGGCTTACACGATGAAAGTGAATCTGAAAAGACAATGAAGGGGAAGGATAAATTGTCATCAGGAGATACTTACAGATAAATTAAATTCTACTCACATCCCATTCATCGATCTTGGAGCATGAGGAAGAAAATCATGACAGAATTACAAGAAAGGAGTGAGAAGTCTAGATCCAATACTATTTTATTATGAAACAATCAAATAAATAAACAAACACGAATTTCTGTTATGTACCAACCAATTACTGAATTAAATATCAGCATATTCCCTAACAGATGTAATACTATAATATTCATCTCCCATCAGCTTAGTTTTATGTTTTTGTATCAGTACAATGCCTTTGAAATAATTTCTGAAAGTTAAACACGTACAAATTATTGTATTTTTTGTCCTATTGCTGAACAGACATTGGATATGTATGATCATCAGATTCTTATAAAATAAGAACTCAAAAGACTTACAAAAAAAGAGAAAAAAAAAAGAAAATAAAATAAAAAGGAGTAAAATAAAATGAAGTAAACTAATATGGATAATTGTTAGAATAGTTTATTTTTGTGTGAATTTGCAGAAGTACTATAACCTCAAAGAAGATAAAGATGCCACCGTAAGCTCAGAGTGATCAGTCATGACCACAATTTTTGTCACAGGATTAATTGATATAATAGTTTTCCCCAAGGATTCTCAATAGTAGGAACCATTGATTAGGATCTTCAGAATTATTGGAGGAAAAGGCCATGTACAGATCAACTCCTGTAGTAATAAAAAATATTAATCATTTATCCAGATATATGTTCTACTTCCTTATTCAGCAAAGATAATGAAAGCTAGGTCATACAGAGCACTATGTCTTACATGCAAGTGGTACTATAACTATGATGCTATCTGCAAAGTACACATGATAATACCTTTAGACCGCTCCGGTGGCCTGGTGGTTAGAGCGTCCGCCTCGGATGCGGGAGGTCGTGGGTTCGATCCCCAGTCGAGTCATACCAAAGACTTACAAAAATGGTACTAACAGCTGCCTCGCTTGGCGCTCAGCATTAAGAAGTTAGTGTTAGGACTGGTCGGCCTGGTGTCAGGATAATGTGGCTGGGTGGGACATCATGCTACATGTCTGCGGCATGATGCCCCAGTGCTAGACATCACTATAAACTGCCACACTGCAGACATCGTAGCGATATGACTGAAAAATTGTTAAAGCTACGTTAAAAATCATAATCACATCACATCACATAATACCTTTCCTAAATTTTTAGTACTCCAGCAGTGAATGAATCCAGCACATTTATGACAATTATGTCAGGCAAAATAAGCTAACTGTTAAAGCAGAAAGAAAAAAAATAAACCCACAAAAACATATCATAATAACAATAATGAAGGTCATCATGATATACTGGATCATTAGCCAACCGGTTGAAATACCAACATCAGGGTACTTGATCCCTGTAAAAGCATCAACCAAAGGCCATGCCAACAGATAAAGGATGCCATACTGTTCCATGGATGCATATAAGAACTCCTTCTTCCCCACAGGTATCTGTCTTTGGAACTGCTTGCCAGCAACAGTCATTACAGTGCCTTCCATTGATACTTTTAAGATCCACATTGGCACTGCAGATCCCATGTCTTAGCATGTACACTGTGTTTTATTCTATCCTGTTTTTAACTTGTACAAAGAGGCTTCCTTCACACTCATATAGTGTGACTATGTCTGCATATAGAAAGTTCCCGAATGATGTCATCAGCAGCCATATTTATGGTATGGTGGCAAATTTACCGTAGAGTTTATATGGTGTTTTGGAAGTTGAAATAAATTCATTGAATCTCAAGATACTGTTACAAAAAAACATACATAAACAGAATGAAAATCAGGCTTTCTGTTAGTATCTATATTTGTAATCATTAAGCTGATTTTGCTTCAATGTGCCTTCTTAAAAATGGTCAGTTTTGGTGGTCGCATTTAGGAGAAACTGCCAGGCTGCCCATCCTCCAGGTAAAATGGACAGAATATCTGCCAGTGACCTTATCAGGAAGCATCTATAGGCCAAACACTTAATTGGAACATGAAGATGACTTGTGGTCTATATTTTTGCAAGCAATGAGTGGTATTTCACCAAGATATTAAAAAAAATAGTTACAGAGAAGCAAAAGTAAATGCGACATAATTCGAGTATGAAAAGTAGGCCAAGTCTGTAGCCTATTTTGTTCTTTACCAGTTCCAGAATATACTCAGAACAATGGTAGAAATGTTCCCATTCTTTTTCTTCTTCTGTTTTTATTATTATATGCACCGGGATATATATATATATATATATATATATATATATATATATATATATATATATATATACATCCTAGTCTGGGAAAATATTTTTGGCCCATACTGTACATAAAATGCATGTACAGTAATATGTCAAATGTTAATGCACTCACCCAAGCATTAAATTTTGTTTCCTGCTACGGGCATTTTTATGAATACAAGGAAGTTCAACATTTGTGATTAGACAGAAGTGATGCATTTTTTGCATAAATTTAAGAAGACATGTTATGTGTATTCTTAATCTGTGCTGATAACTTTAAATAAACAATAAAAAAAAAAGAAAAAAAAAAAAAAAAAGAAATAAACACGATGTTGATTTCCTAATCTTATCAAAGCTCAAATTCGATGCCTTATTTCAGGGCGCCCACAACTATCTCATGTTTATTTTAAGCATTTCAGGAACTTGAACTGGCATTTCCGTTTATCAGGCGCTTGGTTTGGAATTTCCCTTGTTTGCGAGACGAAATTAAGTCTTTTAATAAGGAAGATTTGGTTTTCATGAGAAGTATCAGCGATTTTTGTATTCATATTGAACATTATTTAAGTCTTCTATTAATTGTAGCTGGTGGTTGCTATACAAATCAGGTTAGTGCACATACAATTTACTGCAGTCTAGATACAGCATGTTTCAAGTAATGTTATTGTTGAATCCCGGGAGCTGTATCCGATTACTGTAGATTATAATCAGCATAGTAATTTCACTTATATTTCTTCACTTCGGTTTCGTATTTCTCATTTAATAGTACAAACAGGGAATGAAAAATTATCTTCAAACTTTCTTTTGGTATTGTTTTAAAACTGTTAAAACCTGAAAACCCACTCCCTTACCTCTTGAATTCCCCACCCCGATCCTTTTCACGGAAAATCCCAGCAAAATATCCAGACCTTTCCATAGTCCATTCCCATACATAATCTGCTTGACAAATTGAAACTTCGGTCAAGAACTCGCAGAGAAATCAGCCATAAATACTGGCCCAAGGTCAGAAACTCAGTTCTGTAATCAAACTACACCTAACTTAGGCAAAAGTCTTTTAAATTACTTTAGCAGAAATATGGTCTGTATATAATTCCTTTAGCATGTGTAATTTTTAATTTTATGTTTATTTTCCTGCTTAATTATCATGAATTATGTAAATCCATGATTAAAGATTCAACGCGTTTTATTTCCTGTTAATGATGCACATTTTAGTGAAAGAAATATAAGACACACACACACACACACACATATATATATATATATGTGTTGATAGTTGTAGATTTTTAGAATACATATTTTTAGAATTTCCTTAGTGATTTTTAGTTGACAATGAAGTTACGTTTTTTTTTCTCCCACCAATAATTGTTACTTCTAATTTTTATTATTCTTATTAACCATGTAAAGTTCTTATCAAAATTTCCAAAATATTTTATTGTGGGAAGAGTTGAGAGAGCAATAAGACATGCATAGACAGGGCAAAGATGGTACATTGATGTTACATACAATACTAGCGAATATTTACTGTTGATACAAACTTTATAAAGCTAGATTTATAAGAGTTATAAATGTTTTATTTGTTTGGTTTGGTTTGGTAATTTACAGCACAGCAACACAACTAGGTTAACTTAGTGCCAAGGCAGTTGGAGAGAAGTGACTTGCCAAGGACATGCTGTGGTAGCTGACCCAGGCTGGTCCAGTGGTAGATTTGAACCTGCACCCTTTCAGTTGTGAGTCTGGCCTGCTAACCACTGAGCCACATGGCTTGTTTTTGTCTATGTGTTGATCATTCTTTTTTCTAAAAAACAAATATCTATTTACTCAATTAACATAGTGGCAGTACAAGGACAAAAACATTTTAAACATACAATACTGGAAGATATTTACTGTTGATACAAAAATTTATGGTATGCAGTAAGAAAGTGCTACTGTAATCTTATTAACACATATCAACATGTGTTAATAATCGCAAGTAAAAGAGTAATGGCAATACAAGAACAGCTTCAAAATGTTGTTATAAAATATATATGTTAAAATGGACCTGTCATTACAATTTTTATCTTTCATTTCTATTGCATTCCCAGTGGCATTTTTATATAATGTTTAAATACCGAACAGCACAATTTCTCCTGTTTTAAACTTCTCAGTAATGAACAATTACAAGAAAGAACATTTACAAAAGTGTTTTTAAAATCTACAAAAGTGCAAATGACCAATTTTTCTTTAATTTAGAAAATCAGTCGGTACATGAAGTGTCATAACACTGTACCTCTGATAATAAATTATTTTTTTCTAAAAACTGATATATTCTTTTAGAATTAGAATTTTTTAGGTTTTAGAATTAGGGTAGGCAGATTAGGTAGGTTTATGTTAAATAATATTATTCCCAAAATTGATTTGTACATCTAATTGCACTGGTTTTTCCCAGTAATTGCTGCACTTATATATACCAGTCATTATAATATATATATATACATATGATCAATTTTGGGAATTTTTATTTTCTTTAATTTTTAATTTTTATTTACCCTGGAAGGAAAAAAAGTGCTAGGGTCTGCAAACCCCCCACCTCCAAAAAAATCCGAATGACAGCCAACTGGAAATACATAGTTTTGGGGGGGGGGGTACTAACATTGTTGTACATTGGTTCTTCACTGTTTTTCAATGATTTTATTATATGTTTTATCTCATCTTCTCATTTATTGATGGATTTTTATTTCAAAAACTGATTTAGAAACAAAAACTCAGGTAGTTTCAGAAAGCTTTGAGGTTTGTATAATTATTAATTATAATTAATTAAATTAATTATTACGTACTAACTGTAGAAATATTACCTCAAATGGGGTCCAAATTAGTAAGTTTTCAATGAGTACTGGTAGGTCATTATTCTCTAGCAGGGTGACCCCCAGATAGGTTTCCACAAGAGTATATTTTCCATGTTACATATCACAGGAATAGTCGGAATTATACTGTGTTACAGCAGAACATCGATTTTTTTTCCCTTTTTTTCTTGTTTTCAGTGATAAATAGTAACGTTTTTTTTCTTGAATTCTCTGATTCTTTCTTACTTTTTGACCAATAACCAAATATCAGTAGTTATACAAGGTTTTGTTCTTTATTTTAATCCATCTTTTTTAATTAGAGCAATCTCACAGAGCTGTTCTAAACACATCTCTGCATTTGATTTATGCATGTCTTTGTCTCGTATTTGCATGTCATTGCAGTCTATTCTAAAAATCAACACCTATCAACACCTATCAACACATATATCATTTAAGTCATTAGATTAAACATGTATCAATACTAGGAAGTTTCCATGTAAGTAAAGTTTTAAAACATCCTTGCTTGTCTTTGCAAGCTTCTGTTTTACCAATACCTATAAAATATATATTCACAAGGAAATTATATATGTACATGTAATAACAAAATATCATTGATCAGTGTGCCAATGTAAAAATTTTAGAAAAAAATTGTTTCCCTTGCAATTGTCAGCAACTGCTATAGTGGCAGCAGCCATTTTGTTTTTGCTATGATATTTTATTTCATACATTCGCAAATCATATCAGATGTGTAAAACAATGTCATATATTTCAGTACATTAGACCCTGTGGAATCTAAATTCTTTACTGTCTGTCACTTTTCGCAATATTTACATTTCACTATGCTTCCCAGCAGTTCCTGTCAGTGGCTAATAATACCTGCATTGACACTACCTTTGATGCAGTTCACTGAAATATCTTTAGTCTTGGTGTTTGACTTCATTCTCCAGACTTGTTAAACAGAAGTAGCAAAAGAAACAAAGGCAAATTTTTTAAATGAATGGTCTGTGCTGTGTATATGTCAGATGTAGTATTTAACAGGGTTTTGGGACGGTAGGAGTTTGGGATTATAAAAGTGTGTTTCACTCCCATCTAGTTGACTGATGCTTACCATTTCTTCATAATTCCTAATGACAGTGAACTTTCAGGAATGTAATTTTACTATTGAATACAGTTTTATTTTTAATTCTTGCAAGCTCAAAAGTTCAGGTCTTTTATGGCTACTGTTTGCTTGTAAAGTGCATAGCTAATGTGTCAGTTTTTAATATTTTAAAATTTCTTTCTCTCCATTGCAAAGAACACTGGAAGCCAGCCATATGTTTTGCTAAAAGTGATGTTTCAATGTCAGCATGACAAGTTGTTGAGTTGCCAAAGTAGGGCCAGACTCTGCTGTACCAGTTGAATATTGTCCATCTTTACCTGACTGAAATAGTTGGATCTATTTGATGTTCTGTCTTCACTGATCAATTAAAGGTTTGATTTGCCAAAGGCTCTTTGCAAACAGGAATTGTTTAGTAAAATGTTCTCAGATAAGATATTTACTTGTTTACAATCTGACAGGTCAGATGTGACTAGTTGTATGCCATCAGATTAGAACTGACTGTCAATATATCAGTCCACCGAACCCAATTCTGTCAAATGAGACAGTCACTTTGGTCTGACCAGGCATAGACTCTTATTTCAGACCTTTATGACTTAAACCTACTAGATGGTAAATGAAATTCATTTTTGACCAGTTAAGCTGTGCTTTCATTAAGATTTTTCACAATAGTTGCAATTAGCAAAGTGTTGGGTGGAGAAAACAGAGACTATGTAGTGTCTAACAAAAATTTCCAGGATGCTAAAATCTGTGTAAATATGTGGATGTTTTTAAACTTGGGATGCATGAAATTCTAGTAGCAAAGTCATCAATATGCAATTTTCTTGTTTTTTTTTTTTTTTTTAACTTTTCTTGTATTTGATTTAATTTTCTCTGGTGCAATTCACAACGCTGCAGAGGGACCTGATTTTGGCATAGATGCCATCACAAAACTTGGATCACTTTATGGTGGGAAGTCATGTGTAGTCAAAAGTGAAAGAGCTGAGGATGAGTTCTTTCAGTTCAAGGTGGTTGTAAACACTTGCAAGTATATATCTACAGCTTGCTTGCTTGGCATTTTGCAGGAAGTAATCTGACTCATTTCCAGACTTTTCTGTTTTAGCTGATGTTGTTTTTCTTGTTTTTGTTGTGGGTTTTTTTCTGCACATGATAGACAATACATGGTGACCAGTATACATGGTGGAGGAAGAACCCATGAAACCTCGGGAAGAACCACCAGCTGATGGGAAGTTATTGGCAAACTTTCTCTTGTACACACATTGGCAGAGCCCAAGACTGGAACCCACACAGACAGCAGTGAGACGGCAGTGATCCAAAAAAGTGAGTGCTTTAAACCATTCAGCCACCCATGGCTGAAGTGTTGCTGGTTTCACCTATAACACTAGTGCAGTATTGTTTAACGATGAAAGAAAAAAACATTGATGGAATTTGGTCATTTTTTTTTTTCTTCCTCCAGTGTCTTGACAAACTTATTAATTCAAAATGGATGGAAGCTATTTGCATGATTCCTGTGTGGGTCTGGAATTCTGGAAAAGGTCTAAAATTTCAAAATTCCTTTTCCAGGTCTTGAAAATGTCTTGCAAATTTGAAAAATGACTTTAAAAATCTTGAAAAAAGTTCAGTGTTTGTTGTTACAACCATCATAGTCAGAAACCAGTAACGTGACTGCTCTTTTACGTTTGGGGGGAATTTTAGTATACAGATTTGTAGCTCTTTGGGAGGTCTGGAAACTTTTATTTTTTGATCTGGAATGGTATGGAAAAAGTCTGGCATCTTTTTTAAAATTTGTGGCAAGAACCCTGTATTTGATTAAATTAATGAATGTACAATAGAAAGTTTAATTTTTTTCCCTTGATTCCTTCTAGTTGCACACAAAATTACCAAATGAGAATTTTTGTTGTTGTAACATCACAGTCACAATTATCACTGTTATCAGTTGCCATTGTTTTTAATTCTTTTATTTTATACAATACTAAATACATGTATTTCATAATGAATGAGTATTTATTTTGATGACACAACAATACATGCCTGATGTTCTGAGTTATTACAAGAAAAAAGGTCACATTATTGGGATTCCTATTTTTGTGAGTTGGACTTCAACTTTTTTTGGGGTGGGAGTCCTGGATTGAACATTTCTAAAATACTGGGAACCTGGTTATTTAGGGTTTAATGGCATGTCAGCAAAACATGAGTTCTAACAATGTGAAGATTAAGAACTGCAATAGAAATGTAGAGAGATAAAGCCTTCCAAATGAATGTAAACATAAAGCACTACAGTACTACAGATAAATGGGAAAGATGTTAAAATTATGTAAAAGGTACATAAGAATAAAAGATATAAATTAATCAGAAAATTCAGATATACAATTTGTTATTTATTAAGTAAGCAGCATATATATCATAATTACATTAATGTTTGCATTATTTTGTTTTGCACAGGATGCAGATTCTGTTTGAATACATTGTTAAATATCATTTGGTACCTTGTAGCATAATGAACTGCTTGATGAAAGTATCAGTTTTTTGACTGGTCAACCATAACAGGCTTAGCCAAAATTGTCAAATACAGCCTGGTCAGACCTAAGTTAGAGCCCAGCAATTGCTACAAGTAGTTGTAACTTCACAAAAGAGGTAGGTATTGTGCTGAATAATGGTAATAACTCTAAGTTTCTTTTTTGTCTTGCACTGCAAACTTCAACCCCATTGCACCATTATTTTAAAGTATTCATATATACACAGCTAAGTCTTCTTAATGTATAAAATTGTTATATATTTATATTCTCTGTTATTTATCAATGTTGTCCTTAGCTTACATTTTTGTTTAATAACTATCAGGTCTTCCAGTGATATTATTGGATGGACAACATTGACATATCGTAAACACCTACAATAAATTGGTCATTGTTTTCACACAAAATGGGAGGAATTTGGTCTAATTTGAAGGTATGTTTTACTAACGCATAAAATCTGTGTAATTATTACTCCATATGAATCTGTAATTTTTTTAATAAATTTAGAGTATGCAATATATTTACTAAATAAGCATATGTTTGCATTTTACAAGATTTGTTTCAGTAAGAAATGAGATTTAAGTAACAAGGGAGCAGAACAAACTATAAACTACTGTACACTCGATTATAAGTCGAGTCAAACTGCAAACAACAAAGATCCTGATCTGCTGAGGCACAATGTGCCTGCTGATCAGGGTGTATATTGTTTATTCTTCTGATTGCTCCTAACAAACTGAACAGACACAGATCTGCCAGCGCATTATATGATCTGGGGCAGTTGGACTTGTCTTATAAATGAGTATATGTTGTATTCATACAAGGGAGATAATCACTTTAATACAGAAGCTGTTATTTCAGTACTACCACATATACTCACAAGTCGAGTCCAGCTGCAAACAACATAGACTCTAATCTGTCATTACATCATGTGTTTGCATATCAGGGTCAGTGTTGCTTGTTATCATGTAGAGATCAGACACACATACACACACACACACACACACACACACACACACACACACAAACACTTTTGTGTGCATATATGTTCAACTTTCATACTTTAAATCAGCAGTGGTGAATACAATCCACAGATGCATATGCCTATACCAGCTTGGTGTATAGGGTTACAAAACTGTTTACACAGCAGATTTACATATTAAAAACAGGTTAGAAATTGACATAGACTGGTTTACATGAAATTCCACCACACAACTGTCCTAAAACACTCTTGAGTAGGTACTTGGATGGTGTTTTCTTGGTGGCTATTCAAGTTGTTGATTGCTTGGGCAATTTAATTGTGTTGGTATCAATTGATATGCTACATAAACACATATGTACATACTATAATTAAGCTTTCAAAAGCAGTGTGTGAAAACTCAAACAAGATACTCTTCCGATTGAAGATTGAAATACATGTATCAACTAGATAATTTTCTATTGATAATTGAACAATGATTATGCTTCCTATTGATAATTGAACAATGATGTAGATGTACCAATATAAGTTTTGCTCATCATCTCAACTGTACTGGCCAAAGCTATTCTGTTTGTGACTTTCATGAAATACTATTTGATTAATTTTAACTTGGTGTTGAGCAGAAAAATTGCTATCCCCAATTTAAGACATTGATGTATGATGATGGAAAGAAGTTTTTTTTATACTATATGCATTTCAGTTGCTAATGATGTGACCTCTACTGTAATGGAATAAATGAATGAATGAAGTCATTACAATTCAGAATTACTGTAAGCATCTGATATATTCCTGACATAGTTGATAAATTACTTTCTCAGTTGTATAAGCAATTATAAGAAAAATGCTACTTATAATTTTCAGTTCCAAAGTATGCAGATTTGCAAATTTTTAATTAGAATCAGTTCAACTCTATGAAAATTTAAAGTTTCAAAAGTTACGATTTTTATGGAATGATGCACGGATGTATGAAAAATTAGAGACATTATGGTGTTGATAATTATTTTATCAAGATAAGGTGAAATATGTTCTAGATAATGCTATCTACTGGATTATAAAATGAAAGTCCAGGGTCACATTGTTTTGGAAAGCTGAATCCAAATATAGAAAACCATGGAAAATGAAATGCTGTCAGATCTGTCCACTGGAGGTCTTAGAAGCAGAGATTCTCACCTCAGATATTCTCTGCTAAAGGACACCATATCAAGGGCACTTGTTCACATTTGACCTTGTAATGAATCCCCAACTATAATCCTTTAATAGTTGCTGAGACTGCAATGTTTACATGTGTAAATGACTTAATTGAATCTCTGTCAATGTATATGGAATATGTGACCATGTAAACAAACATCAGTAACAAAGGAACTATCCATTATATATCTACTATCCATTATATATCTGCTTAAGACAATTGTTTAAGAGGATTCTTATGTTAATTCTTTTTTTAAAGTACAGATAATCTTCACAGAATGTGGCATCAGCAGGAAAGATCATCTGTACAAAAAATTTCTTAAACTGCATTATTTACCTTTGAAAATCATGTTTATTAACAGGACCTTCAATGATAAACATTTTATTTTAAGAAATATTGTTTCAGGTTTGTATGTCACTGCACACTTTTTTAATTGTTATTCATCATACAAAAGCACCCCATGCACATGCCTTGGCCGTGTTTTTGGTTGCATTTAGTTTCATCATGTACATACTGTATATGTATCAATGTGAAACATTATTGCAGTCCTAGAATGTTTTACCTAAATTGTCATATATATTTGATCAAGAATTGTCTAATACTTAAGTTGAGTCAAACTGCAAATAACACAGATCCTGATCTGCCATAGCATAATGTGTCTGCAGATCAGGATGTATGTTTTTTCTACTGATTGCACCTAACAAACTGCACAGACCCCAGTCTTCCAGTGCATTATTGTAAAGCAGTTCTGGTCTGTTCAGTTTGCAGCTGGACTCATCTTATAATCAAGTATAGAGAAATTGTCATATATATTCAACCAAAACATGTCTTAGACTGTACCCTATTAAAATTGGTTCCATTAAATGGGATTGTTTTGATTATTTTTATTAAATGTACATGTTTGGAAGTGCTAAATGTGTTGCCTTAATCATTTTCCTTGGCAAAATAAACACTTGTCAGCATGGAAACATGACACTTATTATTGTTCCAAATGTCTAGTTTTGTTTACATATAAAATAATTGTATTTTGTAAGACAATACTGAGACATGAAATTTTCCCTTGGATTTCATTACGACTGCATGCCTATATGTATTACATTGTATCATAACTATATTTGAAAAGGTCTATTATAGTTATAAGTGGTCATTCTCGGAAATCCAGGGAGAATCATAAAAACTTGCATATATAATACAGAACCATTCACATTTGGATGTGTTATACATTTCTAAGTGAATAAAGCACCATATATTCATCTCTAAGACAAACACAACTGCAAACAGAATAGATCCATATCTGCCATCTCATAATGAAGCAACAAATCTGGGTCTATGCAGTTATCACTGATCAGTACTACAAATAAAATACACAGATTGGAATGAATTTTGTTTGGAGTTGAATTTGACTTGTATACAAATATATACATGTATATGGTATCTTTGATAATGCAGCCTTGAAAATATTCATATTGCATGGTCCAGTTTACACTTTGAGATATTATTTTATACTGTTACAGGTTACATTTATTTATTTTTTTTATGTTTATAGTATCATTAAATGTTTTAAAGTTCTTAGTAATTTTCTGGTAATTGCGCTCTTATTCATTACTTGTTTTATTTTTCAGAAAATGATTCCTGGGGAAGGTAAATTTCAGTGTTGTTTATATTGTGATATTTTAATTAATAAATTTGTTAATGTTTGATTATGATGACTTTTGTTAATTCTCTGTGCACTGCTGACTTTTTCATTTAATTTGTGCAGCTGTTATATTCATTTTATTGATTTTTGAGTTTGGCTGTCCAGTCAGATGTTAAGTATGGCCAGGAATGATATTTTATTTTGAAAGACATTTAATTTAATCAAAGTTTGTTTAAGTCATTAGGCAGAACAAGATGTCTGTTTATTGTGATGTGGACAATATTTTTATTTTGTTTGAGAAATTTAAATTAGCTGTTAGATCAAACAATAATTTTCAAAATATGGCTTATATTTGTGTGCTTTGATTTTGAGAGGAGAGATATTTTCATGGAGTTTATGAATTAGATACTTTTGTAGACAGTTACATTTTCTTTACAAATTATTCATTGTTATGTTTTATTCACAACAAGAGAAACTAACTCTCCCATATGACAGCACTTTAATAATTGGAGTTATCTCCCCATGCAGTTTAATCCCACAGTTCAAAGAAGAGACTTGGGATGCATAATTTTCCAAGAGTTTCTGCTTTTTATCTGCTGTCCTTTGTACATTAGCACAAATTTATTATCCCTACTCCTTCAAAACTTCAATGAGAATTGCCTCAAAACATTATAAACACATTCATTCCAAGGCCTATTTGGTACTAAATGAAAAGGTTGCCCCTCAGATGTATTCATATTGTTATTACTCCTACATGTACGGTCATATCAACATTCAGTTTTCATTAAAAGACTATGACCTAGTTGGTCTTATATGAAAATGGTGCTGATCTGAGATTCACGTTTGCTGCCATAAAAATATTTTTATTGCTGCTCTTGATGAACATATAGTTGTATTGACTTCACTACAGGAAGTCTTATTCTGTCTATTTGTCTTTGATGAAAATGGTGCCTCTCAGATGTCCGATATGGTGGCCATCTTTAAAATTATATTATCAGTGCACCACCAGAATGGATGTTTATATGTACATTAGGTTTGCACAAAAGACTCCTAATGATGTCTAGTTAGTCCTAAATTAAACTGCTGCTGATATGACCAACATGATGCTCATCTCAGCAACCTTTTATTTCTGCTCCTCCTGAACGCCCTGCAATGTAAGATAATGATCCTGATATTTATGATTAGGATGGATTGAAGTCAGTTTGAATAAGCAGTGCTGTTATATGTGTTCCAGGGTCAGTTGACCTCAGAACTAAAGGCCAGATTTTCACGAATAGCCCATAATTGACACTGTTGCACAGATTGTAGTCTAGTTGCTTGGGTCATACTATGCAAACTGTCATGCAATTTTCCCATACTGAAGTATATCCAAGCACAGTCAAATGGTTGAGACTTTCAAGTCGTTTCAGTTGGTTGAAGAGCGATGGTATATGAGGAATTTTGAAGTTGGTTAATGTGAACTGCTATTCTTCACTTTTAAATAAATATGCCAATCACAGTCAAATGTTATTAGATTTTATTTTGTACTTCATTTAAAAGTGAAATGGCATTTAGCAATGCTCTAATCCTTTTTTAAACTTTTCTTGAATGTTGAAGAATTTGTAGTATTTGAAGAATAAAATTGCATTTAGTTCAGATATGGACAGCTCTGAAGCAGACCAAGCTATACACTGTCAAAGGCCTTTTAATCCATGCTTAACATTTTATTTTGTATTTTTGGTTTTATAATTTGAGGTACACTGTTTGTTTCATTTGGTTTTTTTTACATAAACTAAAAATGGATATTAGATGTGTACTTGCTTGAAGCCATAGGGCAAAAACAATTTGATTTGATTGTTTGTAAAGTTTAATTTAATATTTCAGTGCTGAATGTTTTAAAAAATCCCACATAATTACATACATTATTTTATGTGCTTGGAGTGTTTGTGTATTTGTTAGCTCTACTGGTCATGGACCTGAAGAACTTAAGGGATGGGATATTATATGCCATCCGTCCATTGTCTGTCATCCGTTGTACAGCTGTCCATTAGAACCAGTTTGTTATAGCTACTCCTCCAAAACTACTTGGAGGATTGCCAGTAAACATTCATCCAGATATATGGTTGATCCTAGATGAAAATGATGCTGCTCGCAGATCCAATTTGGCCACCACATCACTATGTTGTTATCACTTCTTCTCCTGTATGGATGGTCATATCAACATGGGGTTTTCACTGAAATATTTCATATGATGTCTAGTTGGTCAAGAATGAAAATGGTGCTGATCAGATGTCCTTTTATGACAACTACTGCAGTCATCTTCAAAATATTAACACTACTCTTCCTGAGCATCAAATGGGGTTTTCACTAAAAGACTTATTATGTTTATTTTGTCCTAATGAAAATGGTGCCAATCTGAATTCCATTATGGCTGCCATGATAGTCACCTTGAAAATTGGTGCCAGTCTGACTAGCAGTATAGTTGGCATGGTAGCCATCTTGAAAATTGGTGCCAGTCTGACTAGCAATATAGTTGGCATGGTAGGCATCTTGAAAATTGATGCCAGTCTGACTAGCAATATAGTTGGCATGGTACCAATTTGTAAATCTTGCTGTCACTACTGCTCCTGAACAGATGGTCATATCAACTTGGGGTTTTCACTAAAGACTTCTTATGATGTCTGCTTTGTCTTAGATGAAAATGGTGCTGGTCTGACATATAATATGTGGCCATCTTGAAAATCAGTTTTAGCTACTCCTCTTAAGTGGAAATTCATGTTAAAATGTGCTTTTTACCAGAAGATTTCTAAATAAAATTGAATAACCGTATATGAAAATCCTGTTATGGCTACTCCTTCTGAATGGATGGATGTATTGGTGTGGAGCTTTTAATAAAAACTTATGATGTCTAGTTAGTCCTACATAAAAATGGTTCAATTCAGACTTTTGATGTCTAATTGGTCCTATATGAAAATGGTTCAATTCAAGCTTATGATGCCTAGTTTGTCCTACATGAACAGCTCTGACTTATGATGTCTGGTTGGCCCTACATAAAAATGGTTAAATTCAGACTTTTGATGTCTACTTGGTCCTACACGAAAATGGTTCAATTCAAACTTATGATGTCTAGTTTGTCCTACATGAACAGCTCTGACTTATGATGTCTGGTTGGTCCTACATAAAAATGGTTAAATTCAGACTTTTGATGTCTGCTTGGTCCTACATGAAAATGGTTCAATTCAAACTTATGATGTATAGCTGGTCCTACATAAAAATGGTTCAGCTCGGACTTGTGATGTCTAGTTGATCCTACATGAACAGCTCAGACTTGTGATGTCTAGTTGGTCCTACATGACAATGGTTCCCTCAGTGATAAATTTGCTGCCTCAGTAGATGTGTTAAAAATCTTGTTATCACTCTTGTTCTGAATGGATGGTCATATCTACATGGGGGTTTTTACTAAGAGACTTACGATGTCTGCTTGGTACTAAATGAGAATGGGGTCAATTGGACCTCCAATATGGCCAACAAATCTTTTTATTTCCATTCTTGCTAAATGAATGGCCATATTGAGTTGATCCCATAGCACAAAGTCCCAGACTATTTTTTTTCTGATGCACTAGTCCATGACACTTGATTGTTTCCAATTTTAAAAACAATTTGGAAATTAGACAAATGCTAAGTTTAATGTTTTAATCTCTTTCTTTGTCCATTAATGCTCACCAGGCATACTGAATGCTTAAATTCTACCTCTCTTCATTTATTCATTCACGTCCTGAGCTCTTTGGTAACTGTTGCATGTGCACTTGTTCCAGTCTTTTTTCAGAACTGATTATTTTTATTTAGGCATTTTGAGACTGAAGCCTACATACAAAATTTAACTTATTGTCAAAATTTAAGAGTTTGACAACATACAAAACTGTACACCTCATAAACTGATGATTAACAGCGGAAAGTGCTCCAATGATGTTGGCAATTGTATATTTGCAAAAGTACATGTTAACAGATCTCTACTAGGATATTACAGTCAAAGTATATATTAGATCAACCTTAGAAAGTCATCACAACATCCAAAGTAAAGGTGCCAAGTGTTGTAAAAAGGTTTTTAGGCTCTTAACACACTTGTCCACCAAACTGATCAACGTTGAGATAATATCCAAAATTAGATAGTAAATCATCAGATAACAGAGGCATGTACTTTGTGGCAATGGTGCAGTGTGGTGCACATGTCTGTTATTGCTTGATTGCATATTGGATTAAGCAACTATTATCAACAGTCAAAACACTTGAAACTGATATGATTAATTAGCAGTGTTTTAAATGACCTTTCTATATTATGATTACTCAACCCATATACTCATGAGTGGATCATTCTTTGATTTCATTTCATCTGTTCAATTCAATTCAATTAATGAAAGGTACTTTACCAACATAAGTGTTGGTTTCATTTATGAACTTCATAAAGTTATTTGTACAGTGCATATACATTGGTCTCTTTTTGTTCTTTATTCTCATGCAGGTACAATGTTCTGCCTCGGCAAGTTGATGTCCATCAGATGGATTTTTTGTCGAGAATTGTATTGAAGCTGAATTTGAACTGATTAGATGACAGTAATGATACTTTAATTATTTTAATTGATTATACAGGGAGTCAACTTCCATGTGTGACATTGTGCTTGGAATGGAACAGTTAAGCTAATTAAGGAGCTGTCTGTGTCTACATTTGAAAGACACAGTGTTTGTTTTAATCACATTAGAAATACCTTAGCTAGTAAATGAGGTAATCTTTACTATGTAGATACAGTGTGTTTACAAAATTTGTTTCAAAAGGAAGATAACAATGATGATTCAGTGATGAAAACTGAAATGAAAGTGGTGGGATAAAACATAAGGCTGCCACCATTTTTACAGATTTGGTTGATAATTTTCCATGGATTGATTTTTATTGCTTCTGAAGGAAAGTGGTTTTGCATTTATTGTAAACAGTATCCATAGTGGCATCGGATGGAAACTGAAAAATTCGGAATTTAATGAATTCTTTTGACAATTCAAACCTTGTAAAGCCCGTGTGCACCACATTATATACATGACACTAGCCAGCATGTGCAGAAAATCCATGAAGTTAGAGTTTATGACACTCCACAGGGAAAGGACATTTTAAAACTAAATGAGGATAAAATGAACAAAAAAGAAATGACAGTTCTCTTGAATACAGCATACACTCTACTCAAATAATGAAAACCATTTTTAGATCTGGCAAAACTATGTGTGTTCTGGGAGAAGAACACTGTTGAACATGGTGATAATTATTAGAACAGACTCTAGGGCAAAAGAAATTGTTCTGTCAACTGGTGAAGTCTTTAGAGAATAAGTTATGGAAAGTCTGAATTCCAGTAAATTCTTTTCCATTCTTTCTGGTGGAAGTAACTTATAATACCTTATCAGAGCAAGAAACAGTGTACAATGTTGACAATGGAAAATCAAAAAATTAAGCCCTTAGGAGAAGGAAAAAATTATGTTGTAGATTATTTCATTTCTTTCCACTTTGATTAAAGTACATACATCTCATTCAATCTAGACAAGAGATTTAAATTTGGAACAAAGAAAAATTTAGGTGGGAAAAGTGAATTTTCTGAAACCACCTGTCTTGGACAAGTGAATGAAAAAATAAAGTTTGATCAATCCTGCCATAGCAACGTGTCTGATTGTTATTAAATGAAATGATGCCAGTCTGACATACTGTATGGCCAGCATGGTGGTCATCATGAAAATCTTGTTATGGCTACTTCATCAAAATGCAGGGGTATAAAAATCCGTTACCAGGGACAACTAAAATTATACCAGGCAACCATTTTTACCAATGTGAAAACCTGTTTGGACAACCAAGTAATATTTGTTTAGAAAAATGTTGGTGTTAAAAACATTGGATTTTCATTAAAACACTTCTTAAAATATTAAAGCAGTTCAGAATGAAATTGGTGCATATCACAGCGTCAGCACACATGCATGTGCACCATTTTGTAGGGGATTTGAAACCACAACCTCATTCACTTTAGGGTGACAAGTCAGATGTCATTGCTTTTATTTTGTACATCAATGAACTTATAAACATGGTGACATCTACATACACAAGTGAACTTTGACCCGACTTTCCAGTGAACAGGTTGATAATTGGCACTGTGACATTGATTTTAAGGTCAGTGACCTTGGCTTAGGCATGTACCTGTATTTGTTTGTACTTTGAGCTTTAGGCAAACTAGTCTGTGGTTATGCCTTGATATTGTCTGAACCATATTCACTTATTTTCTATCAATTATATTGGGTTCAAGGTCACAGGTCACTAAAGAATTTTGTACTACAATACCTTGCAAAAACGTGTCAAAGGTCAGAAAAGAGTTTTGTTACCAGAGTAGGTATGTTCAACTTTCTCAAGAATATCAGAGATCGTTTTGGTACTTAGAGCCGTTTTCAATACCCCAAAAGTAGAAATGGTGTCATTATAAATTTCCAGAAATTCATTTTTGGCCATTAGAATGTCAATCCTTTCAAGGGACTCTTGTTTGGGATACTGGTTTCCTCATTGATAAGTAATTTTACATGTGTGTGTTCTTATCAATCAATCAATTAATCAGTGAAATAATTTGAGATAATCATACTGATATATAATTTACATTATATGGTACCATTTTCTTCAGCTTCAACCTTTTTTTATAGATGAACCAGAGTATAAATTTCCAGTCACTTTGGAGGGCTTTGGATACAGATTTAATAAAGGTAAAGCATACCACATAGACTGAAACCTTTTTTGTTCTTGAACGATTGTTGCTTTAAAGCTGTAGTGATTAGGTTTGTATCACACTTCAAAGTTGAGTTTGATGATAACATCATTGCCTAGTAAGCAAGGAAAAAAAGAGATCAATCAGAGATTTATTCTTAAATTTCTACAAAATATACATGAACCATGTTGCAACCAGAGAAGTAAAACTTATTTTAAATTTTGTTAAGGATAAGATTTGTCTGATTGTAAATATAAAAAAGATGTAGCCTAATAAATGATTATTTTCTTAATTTGCATTCTGATAACTCTTTGCACCCATTCTCACTGATAGATTGGTATAAGCTGTTGTTTTGTGGGGATTGTATTGGTTTTAGTTGGCAAGTTGTCCTTTCTTAATATATTAAAACATTTATTGTCCAGATATTTCTTTTCAAAAACATATAAACAATTAAAGAAAGAGTGTTTTTATAATCACATTTCTGGAGTTAATCAAGGGTTTCAATTGAGACCAAGTAATTACTGTTTAGCTCCACTGGTTAAAGGTGCCAGTAGAGCATTAGACCATTCTAGGGACTCTTGTTCAAGATAAGTAAAATATCAGTAACATCAGCATCAATCCCAGAAATACTTGCTATCACTTGCCCAATTGCAGCCTAAATCCCTCTCAAAAGTTTTGGGCTTATAGCACTTATTTTTCAAAGCTCTGTGGTCATTTAATCTGCATTAATTTGCTCTCTAACTTTACAGAGGGTCAGCTGAGGAAAATTGATACAGATGAACTATTTGAGTTCAATGTCCAAGAGGGGAACTACAGTTATAATCAGAAACACTACAATGCCTTGGGAGATGTGAGTATAAACAGGTTTAGTACATCTTTATCTCAGGTAGTGGCATCAAGACTAAAATCTTTGCAGAAATTTAGTAATCATAATATATTTAATGTTAAGTAATAATAGTTGTTTCTTAGGTAGCAAACCAAACTGGACAGAAATGGTAGCAAACCAGACTGGACAGAAATGGTAGTAAACCAGACTGGACAGAAATGGTATAATTCTCTCTCAACCACAATCAGATAATCAACTAATAAAAATATTGTTAATAATTACGGTATCATCAGTTCAGAGACAAAGTTATTACCACTTGTTAGAAGTACAGTATAAAATGTTTGTCAATCAATTTTATATCACACACTGTCTCTTTAATTAAAACAAAATTACTAATGTTCACTAGTAATACCAGCACAAAGTAGGAGAGTTTGAAAAATAAACTGTGAGAGACAAATTTAATTTTTTACTGCTCCAAAATAAATTGTATCATGTCCATGAATCCTAGTACAGATTCTGAATTTACACTAAATCTTTATAAGTCTAGTTTCCTAATTGATCTTGCCTGCTTTTTATTGACTGCCCATTTTATTGACTGTCCTTTATTTTTCAGATCTTAACAGACTATATGTATAACTTTTTATTGACTGCCCTTTTTTTCCAGATCTTAACAGACTGTATCTATAACTTTTTATTGACTGCCCTTTATTTTTCAGGTCTTAACAGACTATATCTATAGCTTGATGGAGACAGAACAAAATATGAAGAGAGAGTATCTACCGGTATGTTGGATTCTTTTTATAATGTGAAAGGTAGCATAATGGTTCCATTTTATGTCCAGTCACTAATGTGGAATGTAAAAGGGGGAATAGATGTTCCTTTTTATCCATTGACGCTAATGTTAAGTTTGAAAGGGTGCATAGAGGTTCCATGTTATGCCTTGATGCTAATGTAAAGTTTGAAAGGGTGCATAGACGTTTCTTATTATGCCTTGATGCTAATGTAAAGTTTGAAAGGGTGCATAGATGTTCCTTGTTAGACTGTGAGCTTGTTTTCTCATCAGGGTTATGTAGCATGAACAGGCCAAGGACTGGTGTTTTTTATATAGTATATATGCACTTATAAGATTTACCATTCTTTAAACTGCACAGACTCAAATCTACCAATGCATAATGCACTGGCAGATCTGGTTCTGTGCAGTTTATGAGTAATCAGTAGAACAAACAATATAGGCCCTAATCTGCAGGTGGATTATGATGGGGCAGATCAGGTTCTTTTTTTGTTTGCAATTTGACTCAATGTATAAATGAGTATATTACACTATCACAGAAGATAGCATTCAACTTATGGCATGGGTGGACATTTGTCTCCCCTGTCAGATTTTGCTCACATAACTGGAGAGCATTTTGATGTTTGGACCCCATGGAGGGATCATATGTGACTGACTTAGGTAAATGTTTTCAAAGATGGAATATGAAAGGAGGAAGCATGTAATGGAACATTCACATTTAAAGTTTAAATATCGGGTCATGTATTTAATTGTTTATGCTTCAAGCAATTTGAATACATGTCTTCTTCTCTTTGTTTTAGTAATTATTTTAAAAATATTTCAGTAGATCTTACTTTCAGGAAAAAAATCATGCTTGGAGATTATAAAACTATGAGCTTCAGATTTATCATTAGTCAATCAAAAAAGGTGTACAGGGCCGAGTTTTATCATTAGTCAAACAATAAAGGGGTAACAAATCTACATTTTACAGGACTGAGACGGAGATATTTACTTGAAACTCCAAACTTGCATATTGTGAATTCACCAGTATTCATGGGGTACCAGTTCTCATGGGTACCAATCTGTACAGACTTTTTGATATCTACAAACTATAAATTTAAAAACCTATCAAACCATAATTCTTCTGTTGCAACAAAGGACCTATACCCTCTATCTCCACAAATTTATGAACCCCAAAAATATGTAACTTTTATAAAACCACAAAAATTGATTGCCACAAAAAAAAATGAATTTACAGTATCTGAGGCTGTTTTAAACAATTTCATGTAATTTTATATCTATCTACTTTGTTAATAGAAAGTACTTATGAAAATTTTGAAATTTTAATGTGGATGGAACTATGATTTATTGCTATCGAAACTGGATTCAAATTCTTAGTTTTTACTTGTCCTGGACAGTTTTATGAATTTCAGGCCTGAGCACAGCGTGCTAGTTTTTTTTTTTGTTACTCCCTGTCTTCAGTCTCACTCTGGCAACAGGTGATATTAAAAGTATTTGCCTATTGATAAATCCTTTTTTTGATGCTCACATATAGGTCAATACTGGATTTCATAACCACAGGTACAGACAATTATCTATCTTTGTGTGGGGTAATTATTATGAATCATCTAACTTGTATTGTTAAACAATATTTTTGGCCTATACTAAGTCTGTCTTTGATGTCAAAACTTATTAAATGGGAGATGATGGTTGTTGAGGAAAAATATATCACCAAACATAGACTAAATGAATGAGGTTATGATTATCATTGAGTTAGGATGAAGGTAAATTATTAATCCGGCAACTTCTGAGCATCACACATTTCATTGGATAATAGACTGGGAAATATAGGGTGGCAAATTCCACCTCATGGCTGGGGTCTTGAAATGTGGAATTTTTAATAGGCAATTTTGCTCTGATATCACTTCTCACCAGATTGATGTCATAGACTGATAATTGTTTGATGATTGAAACTTTTTTTTTGACCACTTACAGAGAGATGCAGGTGATGATGAACCCAGAAGCTTTGTGTTTGTGAGTGACAACATTAGAACAAATGCAGACAAATTGATGATTCTTGTACATGGATCAGGAGCTGTCAGAGCTGGGCAGTGGGCTAGAAGGTTTTACTCTCCTCACACACTCCATACCACCACCAAATTTGCACCACTAAACAGAGCATATCAGTACATATACCAGAGTTCATTAAAAAGTTCAAATACAAATAGGCTTAAAGTCGTTAAAGTTTGTGAGGAATTTGGTAAATTTTCACACTATGTAAGTTTTATTGCATGTCAGTAGTCATGAAATAGATCAAAACAGCATTTCCAGACAGTAACTGACATACAGAGCACACATCTCTATAATATGGCTGTGCTTGGTTATAATACCCCACTTGGAGCATATAACTTTGGTGCATTAAATGGTAGACAATTTGCACCTTTTTATGGTTCATTACATGCTTTAATTGTTTTTCATTGTTGTTACAGGTATACAGTTGTAACTAGGTGCATCAAGTGTTAACAATTTAAGTTATCCAAGGACCTATTGTACTAAGTGTAATATATCTAAACCATCTAGTGCCTCCTCAAGTTGGTCACAAAGGACTTGGTCCACTGTTTTGTGGAAGAATTCGAAATGCAGGGAATACTTCTCTGATCTATTGACATGGATGTGATGCAAGTTCATACACCCACTTCTCGGCATTAGAGTTGACCAAAGTCCCTTCCCTCTTTTGCACATTGACCGGCAGTTCTATGTTATAATTTTTCATCCTGGCTTCTAATCAGTCCATCCAGTTGAATGGTTGTCTAAAGCCCCCTTTTTTCAGAGGAGATCTTGCTCCTTTTGTTTGGCAGCCCAGTTGGCATAAGACCCCCACATGCCTAAACCAATGCCATGGTAACTGTATGCACAAAG
The DNA here is from genome assembly GCA_016617855.1 of Megalonaias nervosa. Lineage (NCBI taxonomy): Eukaryota > Metazoa > Mollusca > Bivalvia > Unionida > Unionidae > Megalonaias > Megalonaias nervosa. The sequence continues at coordinate 38,724 of JAECUM010012986.1, forward strand.
CATTTGGTTTCTGACTTCACCGGTTTTTACCATCCACCCTACCAGTAATCCTTGCATTTTACTGCAATAGATGATACCACCTCTTCCTTTCTGATTGGAATACAGTGTATTATATGTAGGTATGGAAACCTACAGGTAGGAACCTGGGTGGCTGATTGATTTAAGGCACGCATCTTTACAAATCATTGACATCTCACCTCTGTCTGCATCTGTTCAAGTTTCAGCTCCGCCAGCATGGGTTTGTGAGAAAGTTAGCCAGTAGCTTCCTGTGGGTTTGTGGTTCTATCTGGAGATTTTGTGGGTTCATCCTCCACCAGATATCCTGGCCACCATGTATAGCCTATCATGTGCTGAAAATTGCTGTTCATCTCACAAAACCAAACCAAAAATCAAATCTGCAGGTAGAGTACAACTCCCTTACACTCCCACCCTTTAGTGAGTGAGGGGAAAACCATGATGAACTTATCAACTCTGTCCATATATTGGAAAGAGAGTTTAGCTTCAATGCAGCGGTAAATTCCTCATTCTGTCGGCTCCCACAATGAACTAAACCAGGGAGATAGCTGATTGTCATTCTGATAAGATTTGAGATCCCAGTAACTTTCAAGCCTTTTCCTCAGAAACCAGCCACTGGTGTCCTTTTCCACATGCTGGTATCATACTCGTTTGCCAACCACATAGAGGGTAGCAACTTACACCTTACTGAAAATTGGTCTAACTTAACCAAAAATTATCAACAACCTCTCTGTGAAGGTCCTAGTATGGTTGGCAGGTCTGTATCCAAGGTAGAGGTTGGATGTGCATGCATCTTCTCCTCCACATATTCTGCTAATCTTAATGTGATTGAATAATGTATTCATTGGAGCAGGATATTTACCTGATCACATTATGATTAAGCCCTCCCATAATTCCTTGCAAATGCAAGCATCCTCTTTGATGTATTGCTCAAGCTTGAACAGAAGAATGTCCATTATACAAGTAGCCTAGTGGTGACATGGGGAGGTAATTATATCAGAATCTGGAAGAGTTACTTTGTATAGTTACTAATTTTACCTTGTATAGATACAAATTTAAAACATCTGTATTTTATGTAGACACAGAAGATGCATTTTTTCATCATTCTTGAAAGTTGCAGAAATGAATTCTTAAAATTAATGTGATAAATAAGTATTTTTTTAAAGAAACTTGATTTTCCAAAATAATTTCCTTAACTCATTTCAGGCTTCAAGACACATATTTCTCTGTTTCAAGCCAGTATTGACATGATACAACATCCCACATAAACCTTTTCTGGACATTCCATCATTGCACATAGAGCCACTTTAGCTGACACCAGAAGTCAGCAGGTCCTGTGCAATGTCTCCAGCTCAGGTCACACCAATACCAGTTCTGTCACTTCCCAATATTGTCTGCTCAGCTTAACATTGCTGGACATTCAGTAACCACCTCTGATCATTAGGTGACACTTAAGTTGGCACATGGAAATGGTCATGTCCAAGCATGGAGAGGCTCCTACTTTGATCACCATCCCCAACACCTCATTTTGCAGTTCAGTCATCACTTCCTTTGCAAGAGGTTTCCTTGCCACCCCACTTGTAAGAATTTGGGATATGCTCACTAACACCATCTTCCTTCATTGATCTTTTGTTGTCCATGGTAGACCCAGCATTCTCTACATTGACTGAAATAATAACCAACCTTTAACCTGGCATTTTAGAAGGCACAGTTCGGTCTTTTACACTGAAGTCCCAGCTGTTAACAAAGACATCATAAGGACCTAGGAATTTTGAAAGATTTCTCCTAGTGCATGGAATGTAAACCTTTTCAGCATGTAACAACTTGTTTGCAACATTGTAGAAATTGATGCCATGCTGAGCTTGGTTTCAGTGGCTATATTTCAGTAGCCCAAGCATAGCCTAAATGCTTTCTACATTTGAAATTAAGTCATATCGTATATTCAGCTTAATATTCAGTCTCTTATACCATAGCTGTGTCTGTTTAGCTTGCAGAAAGAGATGCATTAATATTCATCTCTGATCTGCTGAAAGACCATCACAAGACTGTCCTCAGATTGCTCACATTTTACCTCTTACTTCACAACCAGATAAGGCCAAAAGACAGGCAGTCAAAGGGGCAGAAAAGACACCGGTGTAGCAGCCAAAGATATTATTTGGGGTGAGAATGTCTTGTTTTAAATTGGCTCTTCATGACAGCAACTTTCTTGCAGAACATTATGCCACACATGTGTTGCCTTTTTTCTGGTGCCCCAGAGGAGAGGTTTTGCCCTTTATCTTCTACCCCAGGTGGAGGTTTGGGAAAAGTCTTCATCCTTCACCAATAAATGGGAAACACTCTGCAATGATGACACGTAATTTTCTCAATAGAATATTCACTTTTCTCATAAAATGTATGTTTGGGCTCCTTCACAGTACAGCCCCAGCAGGATTATATTACAGGCTTTTTGAAGATTACATCTCTCTCAGACAATACCAGTGGGTAATGAATTCAGCATGGATCCCCAAGGATCCCCAATGTTGTTGAGAGGGAAATCTCTCAGGCCAAAGGTTCAGGGTGAGCATCCCTTTGTAGTAAGATCCAAATTCATTAGGTTTGCTCTTTCATCAACTTGGATTCCTTGTCAACAAGGAAATTTCTATTTCATTCAGTCCCAGCTCTGTACATCTAGGAATAAGTTCAAAATGTCCTTTGCTTTTGAGTTTGTCTTGTCATAGAACATAACATTGAGGATCACCAAGGTGTTTCTTCTCTCCAGTTGAGGAATCATGTCTTAGCTTGGAAATTTCTCCGCTTTTGTGTATTCTCAATACAGCTGTAAGCTCTTCCTCCCTGCATCACCAGTTCATAAACCTGCACAGATCACCTCAGGTTATATGGGCACCATATACGGAAATGGGAGGATCTGCCCCAGTTCACAGTAGGTATCTTACTGAAGGATCACCTGCCAGATATCATAGTTTACACAGGAACCAGGAAAACTGCTGGTAACATGGTGCTTCTCTCCTGCCTTACTTCCAAGTGAATGGGTTTTACCCCCCACAGGAGTATTCCTCATTGCAGTTTATTAGAGATGAAGGCCACAGCAAATATCATTTGAACATGGTAGGATACATTTATAGTATAATTCACTCTCACTCTTCCTCTTATCTCTACTATCGTTTATTATTTCGGATGGCAAGAGAGAGCCGTGTCCTCAGACCTCTGCTTTCCCATTTGTGAATTTCTCAGTAGTTTCATTGACTAATACCCACTTTAGTCCACCACATCCCAAGCATGCTTAGTATGTTCCCTGTGGACTTGACATACCAATGGAATCAACTGATCCCCACTGCATGGTCCTTTAACCACTCAGATTCAGTTGAATCTGTACTTGCAAAGTGCAAAATGAGTCACTTTTTACACTTGTCTTTTCAGCAGGATTGAACACTGAGCTCTTGACCTTTGTCTTGCCAGCATCAGATCTGAAAGCTATGGTATCAAATGCCCTTTTCACTAGAAGGAACAGTCTTGCTTAACACACTTTCCCTTTGCTTCTCAGATTCCCATGTCGTGCATAAGAGAGGGAATGTATATGCTGACTAAACTTGGTGACCCATCTTAAGTGGGAATAATGAATCAGATCCCTCCTCAATTTATCATTGTAAATTCCCATAACAGCCCATCTTTCTTTGTGAATGCTGAGTTGACTGCAATTGCAGGTTTCCATTTTGAAACCAGATATCTTGAACTTGCATACCTGGCTCCTATCAAGCAAGCCCTCAGAAAGAAATGTGATTCAAATAAAGCTGGGAACAGAATTACTTGAGCAAGACAGTCCACCACTTTGAAAGTCTGTGAGTGGAAATGGAAACATTTGGTGTATGCAGAGTACATATCTCTCTTAAAGCATCAGTACCACAAAAAGCTTACCATTTTCTGTGCTTTTTGAGGAGAAGAGATTAGCTCCCATTACAATCCAGGGCTCCCATTACAATCCAGGGCTCTCATTCTAGGATCTCAGCTATGCACTTACACAGAAGGGAAGATATAGGCCCGAACCAAGACCTTTTCATCTTTTTAATGAATTTTTCATTGTTTGGACCAAATCCCTGGAATCTTCCACTGGTTCTTGTATGGTTCATTAAGACAATCTTTAAATCAAATTCCTAGTCTTCATGACTCAATTCATATACAAGATCTGCTTCCTTGTTACCTTAGTGACTGAATCAGCAAAGATACAGGCCATGTCAGTGGACTCTAAAACTGTATGCTGTTTTGCTATGATGGATTGATTTCTGTCATGATGGCCCTATTATATTCGTGAAGAACAGACTTTTGCTGATGGAGATCAGCTCATTGTCTTGACATAATTGAATTCATTGGACCCTTCATCTCAGAGTTGTTATCAGGACCACATCAGAGCTTTCAAATTGGTTTCTGAAGTGAACTGAGCCAGCCAGAAGAGGCAGATATGCTTGTTCTTACTCCTCAGATAAGGAAGGGATAATGTTTTCTCTAGGTTTCCATTGTTTAGGAAATGATGGGTTATTTAAAAATCAGGATGGATTTCATATACGTATCAGCTCTTGAGGTTAGGGCAATTGCCATAAGCATAGTATATGAGTACAAGTCCTCCATAACTGACATCATCTGAGGGAGGCCAGAGATGGCATTCTCACTCTTTTACCTCACAGATGTTTCCTTCTAAAGGATTTAGTTTGATCTGGTGGGAGATATTCCAGCAGAACAAAAAGCTGCCTTATCAGGTCATTCAGTAGCTTCATAGAAGACTGGTTGTTCTACTTCCAGCAGATTTTCCAGAGTGACAACTTTTCCTTTAAAATGCATCCATGCATAAATCTTATGTTATCACTAGCCTGTGCATCACACACACACACTTGAAGCTGATGTACATGTGTTAGGAGACCAGAGGCAGCAGTAACTCCAGGATAAGGGGATGTAACTCCTTCAAACTCATTCATCGTCTTACCTGATCTCCTGGTGTCTTATTATTGGATAAACTATTTGAAGAAAAAAGAAAACAATCTGTTAGAATAAAATATGCTTTCAATAATACCCAATCATAATACAGGTACATTCTTCCATGCCTCACCCTCCCTCTTACAATCATATTCCTGGAAGACCATGCACATCCAGTGCAAGAGTAACTGATGGTTGACAGGATTTAGTATATTTCCATATGACCAAGTAATAGAAAAGAGCGACAAGGAACAAACTTTGTAAAATTTAACAAGAAATTTATTTTCCTTGAATACAAAGTAAAAATGCAAAAGTATTGTGAATTAAATCCCAAATATTATTAGAATTACAGACACAAATCCTAATGATTAAAATTCTGAATAAACTTTAGTGGAAATCCAAGTTAAATCCAACACTGAAAGCATTGATGTACCTGTGGTGACTTGTGTAGTGGTGATGTGCAAATATTCTTTTGGTGGATCACAATAATGCAATCCAAGAATATATCCTTATTTAAAATTTCAATATAAATTCAAGTCTGTTTCCAGGAATGTTGTTTTTTATGAGCACTCTGTATTTCCAGTGAATAAATAATTTAAATAAATAAATTGCAGCCCACATGAGGTACTGTACACAACAGTAATACAATTGATTCTGCTGTGATCTTACAACACTAATAATTAATGTCTAGAAAAACAAGATTATATAGTTCTCTAACTGACCTCAGGTCACAGATAGCATTTTCTAAAAAATAAAATTACCTAATGGAAAATTTCCTTCAGGAAGGCACCAAATGTGTAGAAGATACAATCTTAGTTATAATTATATGTCTATTTCTAATTTATAATATAAAATGTAATAAACAAAGGGTAGACCCTGTATTTCATGGGGAATTCCAAAGTCCTAGACTAAGATTGAAATGTTTACTGCAAACCAAATACAATGATTCAGGTCAGGTAGAAAATGAACTTGATTTTAGACAAGGTCAGGTCCAAAATACAATTATCCATAGCATACAATGAAAAAAAAAAAAATTTTAAAAAAAAGAAACAAACAATGCAAGAGAAATGGTTGTAAAAGAAAATGGTGCCAATCTCATTTCCAACATGGCCACCACAATGACCATCTTGAAGATCTTGTTGCTTCTACTTCTGGATGGTTAGTCATATCAGTATTGTGCTTTTACATAAAGACTTCTTATAATGTTTGTTTGGTTCTGAATGGAAATAATGCCAATATGATATCCATCATGGGCATCGTGGCATCCATCTTGAAACTCTTGCTATTGTTACTCCTTGAAAATGGAAAGTCCTAGCAGAACAAGTGTTGGTTTTAAATGATTTCCTATTGGTTCTAAGTGGAAATGGTGCCTGTCTGAAATCCAATATGTCCACCACAGCAGTTGATTTGAAAATCTTGTTTTTGCTGAAAAATATCAGAGATGGTTTCAGCACTCAGGAGTTAAAAGGAGGAAATAGTTTTTTCATGAATTCCTGGAAATTCTCTTTTTGCTAGTAGGGCATGAGTCCCTTCAAGGGACTCTTGTTGGATCTTATATGAGTGAAATTGGCAAGTCACAACTTCCTGCAAAGTACTCCTGAGTTTCTCTTACTGTACTTCAATTTCATTGTTGTTTCTTGTGCAGATTAATCATCAATGAGGGCTTGGACATAGGAACCCAGCTGCCGTACATCAGAAGGGCCCATGAGCATGGATATAGTGTCATTGTTGCTAATGCTAACATCAACAATGATGAAAAGCCCAGTTCAAAGAAGAAAAAGCCCATCCCAATTAGAGTAAGTGCACATCATTATGTAGTCTGTCTTGTATGAAAATGTCAGTTATTGATGAGAAAATGACAGGTATATACAGTGTTATATACAATGAAAACGCACACACACACACACTGTTTAGTAGAATCAACACTTTTTCATGATACATAATCAATTGGAGCTTCCTAATGTAAGCCAGGTAATCTGTCACTTAACTGACACCTCAGACTGGTTTGTGCATGCACATTGACACAGTATGCACTCATATGTTTTGGTTAAATGAATTTGTTGCAGAACAGGTTAAAAATTTTGATTGGGATAACATAGGTGATAGAGAGCCCAGGTAGTGTTAGGTTTTTCCTGGCTCTGACTCTTTGTGGCAATAATGTTATCAAAACCTTGCTTTATCAATGTTAACTGGATGCTCTTGTATTTTAAACAGTGGAGAAAATGATTATTCTTATGTTCATGGCAGGGCTTTTGTTAATGGACTTAATGACATATTACTATTTGTCTGACTTCTTAGGACATCTGAAACTCCACAATGTACCACTGGACAGCCTTCAGACTTAACTTTCTTCTACCTGTACTCCTTCATAGTAAACACTTTTCCATCCAGGTGCAGTAACCAATGCCAGTTAATTGTGCCTGTTTACAGTAATATAAAAGGAACAGTGTTGATTCACATGTCATTTCCATCTTTTTCACCATTACTCTGTCAGTCAAGTGTGGACATAAATAAGAGTATCCTGGGGCCCCGAATGGCCGAGTGGTCTAATGCGCTATCCGTTACAGATCACTGCCATCTCACCTCTGTCTGCGCGGGTTCGAGTTTCTGATTCGGCCAATGTGGGTATGTGAGAAAGCTTGCCAGTAGCTTCTCATGGGTCGGTGGTTCTTTCTGGGGTTTTCCCGGGTTCTTCCTCCACCATTAATACTGGCGCCATGTATAGCCTATCATGTGCTGAAAAATGGCATTAAACCCTACAACAACAATAACAACATAAGAGTATCACTGAGTCTAAAGTTTTAGTCATTGATAAGTCTTATATAAGTAGGTTGTACATTATAGTTAATTTACTTCCAGCTAGATTATCCACTGCCACTAACACTCAAAAGAATCCTTGCCAGCTTCTTGCTTTAAAAACATGTGCAGAAATGTTGACTTTTACAATTTGACCATAAGTGTTACTAAAACTACTCATATGCTCATATGTTATGCGCTTATAAAATAATAGCCATAAATATGAAAATGTGATCATAACGGTCAGATCGGAAATATTGACTTGTGCAGGTTTCATATTAGATTCAATGGAATTGATCAAGGAATTAGACAACATTTACAGAAGTATCTCATTTGCTTTTATTTGCACAATTTTGTTACGCAAAACACTAGTTTGATCAAGCAGTTGCTTATAGCTTTTTTTCTAAAAAAGTTGATAAGCAAAAAGAATTTTTAAGGTAAAAAGTTCAATCAGCTTTTTAAAATGTTCAAAACAATTGGAAGTATAAATGGAATATTCTTGGAATAAATAAGGAAAGGCATTGAATGGACATGATGTTAGATGATTGATTTCGCCATGTGAAATTTAAAAAAAACCAAAACAATAATTACATCAGATTTGTGGATCTAGCAAGAAGCCATTGAGTTTAAAAATGTTTGGAATTGTAGTCAATGAAATTTGTACCTGAGGTCAGTAATACCGAAGTGTCCTCTGCAGACTTTTTAGTTGAACATAATGTTTGCCTTTGCTGTGTGAGCTGAACTTCTGAACTTTTGAAATGCATACCTTCCAAGTCAAGAATAGCAGTAAATGATATTTCATTGCACCTTACTGAAAATTGGTCTAATTTACTGAAAAAGATTGACTGTCTTGCTCAGATGTTGCTGAGATGTTTTGTCAAGGTTGACAAGTCTGCATGTGTTTTGGAGCTCAGAGTTAAAGGAACAGTATAGCTGACATTATGTGCTGACAATTAAAAATATATATTTCTCAACATTACTGGGTGAAAGACTTCATAGTAAACTTGTGACCTTCAGCTGTGCAGAGGTTGACACTGCTCAGTCTGACTGAATATTGTACATACCGTTGTAAGATTACTCTACAATTTAACAAGGAGTAGATCTCAGCTGTTACTGACTGCACAAGGCTGCACTAGAAAGTTTTAGATGCTACCAAAAATGTAGAGACTTGTGATAATAAACACTTAACTGATTAAGTAGTCCTTGAAATGTTTTCCTGAGACTAACCTGTGTATAGTCATGACAATAAATAATGCATATGAGAAATAGTCTTTTCTTGAATTCTTGGAAATTATTAATGGTCTGATTAATCAGGGACTTCAAATTTTTTTTTGGGGGGGGATCATAAATTAGCAGAGTTATCAGTTGTAAAACACTTTAAGCCATCCAAAGGTAGACTTCATCATTTATATAATACATTTATATCAATAAACATTTTCAAAGCAATGATAAAAAAACCCAGATAGCCCAATGCCCAGGGACCATCTAATTTTAGATTGGGTTCTGTATTTTATGTGAGGTGACCATCAGGCATGTCAGATAAAAAGTCTAATTTGTCTGAGAAAACTTTGTTCATGCTAATGAAATGCAGAAATTTATCTTCAGGCTGTTGAAAGACTTATAAATTATAAATATTTATCCCCATGTTTGCCTCGTACCCTTAATGAAGGTTATCTACTTATCATACTTCTTTTGAATGCTGTAAACTTTGCGTACAAAGCAAATCATGTGACCTATGAATGGGGAATGGATTTCCTGGGTTACCTATAACTAGTACTTACTTGGCTTTAGCATACATGTGATTCTACTGGAGGTAGGACAAAATATCATTTTGGATATTTATGTGCAGTAGGGAAACTAGCCAGAACCAGTCTGATGGTTGCTGGAACTGTTCTAGCAATCACTACAATCATACAGTGATGTGTGGCTGTATAATGGGATTAATGCTAGCATGTATACACAGCAGGCTGTTAATTGATTAATTTATTTTTGTAATCTGGAGAGTTTGGGCCAAATGTGGGATGTGTTTTGAGGTATTATTAGTAATAAAAGGATTGTGGTTGTGTTGGCTTTTGAGTCTTTGAATAAAAATTGGCTGTCTTTTGGTGCAGTTGAGATTTAAAAGAAAGACTGAGTAAAAATGATTTCCGCAAAAACACTTCAGTAAATATTTTGATTCTTTTTAATGGTCTTGTATAATTGTTGTGTTGATCAAGATGTTTCAAGTTAAACATAATGAATAATAATTAAGCTGTCCCTTGCTCATGCTTACATTATAGTGTAATGCAACACTGGCTAAACATATTAAGTAGCACATATGAACAACATCAAAGTGTAAAGAGAAACTGTATAAATCAAGACAAACTTCAGGTGTAATGAACAAGTGTAAAGAGAAATTCTATAAATAAAGACATGCTTCAGATGGTAATGAACATAAATGCTGTTGATCCACTGAGTAAGAAGGACATTGATATTAGCCATTGGACTTTCATTGAAATTAAAACCTGGAGGAAAACATTGCATTATGGGAAGTATTTAGAGATCCAAATAAACACACAAGTTATATTTAAAATTGGGGAATTTTGTGGAAATTGGAGTCAGGGCTTGTGCAATTTGAGTCGGGGCTCATGTTTGTTTTGAGTCATGAGCCCTGGGCCTTTGTCAATAAGTTTCTTTGAGTACTGCAAGGTATTGTAAGAATACCGGATATCTTTTGTAAATTTCAAAAGTTTGTATTCTATTAATTTACATTCTTGAATCTCTACCCATTCAGCAAGGTTCTATATATGGCAGTTTTGAAAACAGATATACAAGGAAGGAATCTGTTGAGTAAGGGATTTTAACAAGTCTCATCCAGGAGAAGCAGCTGTGGCAAAATAGACATGCTAAGCACCATATATGCATATTAATTTAAATTATTGTATATACCTGCTTATAAGAAAAGTGCAGACTACATAGACCCTGATCTGCCCACACATAATGCACTGGCAGATCAAGGTCTCTTTGTTTGTTCTTGTGATTTTTCCTTACAAACTGCATAGACCCAGATCTTCTGGCAAATGATGAAGTGGCATATCTGAGTCTGTGTAGTTTGCAGTTGGACTCAACGTATAAGTAATGGTTAATTAATATTTTCATGGTGGAGCTATTTATCTTATCATGACTGGATTGCAAGTCAGTTTACATGTACTTATAATGCAATAGTAATTGTATCATTTTCATGAATAAGTGGAATGACCATACTACACACTGGTGAAGAGCGATATGAATTACCATGTGTAAATAAACTCCATCTTCAAAGGACCGCTCTGGTGGTCTAGTGGTTAGAGCGCTGGCCCCAGCTGCGGGAGGTCACGGGTTCAAATCCCGGCTGAGTCATACCAAAGACTTTAAAAAATGGTACTAACAGCTGCCTCGCATAGCGCTCAGCATTAAGAGGTTAGTGTTAGAACTGGTCGGCCTGGTGTCAGGATAATGTGACTTGGTGGGACATCATGCCACATGTCTGCAGCATGATGCCCCAGTGCTAGACATCACTGTAAACTGTCACACTGCAGACATCATAGCGATATGACTGAAAAATTGTTAAAGCTATGTTAAAAATCTAAATCACACACACACACCATCTTCAAAGGTCTTAAAGCCTGTTTTCTCAAAGTACCTTGTTTTTCTGTAGACAAACTAGATAGAGATTTAGGAACTTTTCCATTTGTTTTTGTAGGGGAATTCCAGCCCGGAAGAACATATGAAGACACTATGGACAGACCTTGTTAGGAATTGCCCTGCTAAGCACATTGCTATTGTTGCTCATAGTTATGGAGGTGTTTCCCTACTAGAATTGGTAAGATAAAATATCATGTTTACAGCTTTCTGCGTTTATATATTTTCATTCTACTTTATTGTTTCTCTGTTAAATGCATTCTCTAATTAGAATAATGTTCAGAAATAAAACTCCTCTACCTCTCAAATCCAGCAATCCCACTAAGAACTAAAATTTCATCTTTCCCATCTGTATATCATATATTCAGAGGGAAGAAATCGAGACCCATCATTAGGTATCTACCCATCAACTGTATGCTTACCACTTTAAGCTTTCACTCAGTACAATTAGCATCCAAATCCAAATCATTATTTCAACCTGTCCATCTAGAAAGTCAGTATCGTATTGTGTATTAAAATATTTGATACTTGTTGCAGTCATTATTTGTTATTTTTCATTAACATTGTGAACTCTCTTTTTCTATCCATGTGCTGCAACATGGTATTGTTGATGCTTATTGCTAGTTGTTTATTTGGGCACACTGCCCATATTTTTCCAGAGATATTGCCACGGCATACATGAATCATGCTTTATTTGTACAAATTCATGCACTTGTTGAGCAGTGATGCATGAGAACTCCCATAAATGATATTAAAGTCACACATATGAAAATGTACTCTGTGCAGTAAAGAATTTTTATTAAACCATTGATTCATAAAGTTCTTGTTGCAGCATAATCTATTACAGGTATCAAAGCACTTGTGACAACTGTCTCTTTTGGGTAGGCAACTGTTTAGGGGGGCGCTCACCAGTTTTTATGCACTTTTGAGAGAGTGATGTATGTATGGTGAAGTTGTTTGCATTTAAAACATGCACAGTGGAGAGAATGTTGGCATACCTCTATGCTACTTTGATGTTATGTGCCTGACATTTCTTTGGATATTGTACTTTTGGAAATTGTAAATGATCTTAGCACACTGCTAACTATAATGACTGCTCCCTTGTGCTCCAAAAATCAACCTGAATTTGTCTAAAGTACACTATCCATAGTAGCTTTTAAAATAGGGAAAATGAATTTTGCCAGACTAGACAATACCAGCTTCTGAAAGTGCAATGAATGAATTACCAAATATATAAAATGTAAAAAAAGTTATCGGCTCTTTTTTTTTACAATTTACCTCTGAAGTTCAGGAAGTGAAAATGACCAAGTGGAGCTAGCACTTTTTGAAAGGTGCACATCTGGAGTAAGGCCAAGCTGTATACTCTATAACCCATATTACACCCATCAATCATACACCAAAATAAAGGGAATTAAAGGTTCTTTGAACAACACCTAAGATATACAAGGTCTTTTTTAAATAGCCAGTATAACTAGTGAGGAAACCTGGAGGAAGTCTTTTTCATTAAAATTCTAACCCTATGCAAAATACGAAACTGTAGAGCGCCACCTTAAAACAAATATCAAAATGCATGCAATTATTTTTCTTATTTTCATATTATTATGTATGATGTTCTGAATAAAATGGTACATTAACATTGATTTTATGCATGAAAATAAGCTAATTATGCTTATTTTGCTCTTGCTTACATAATTTGCCGTGAGGCATGTTTGTGTGAGTAGTGACCTTAATTATGGGGAAATTAGAAGTCTTAGAATATAGGAATAAAGTCAACTTAAGTTTAAAACTGTTGCATTAAGTAAAAGAAACAAATAGTGAAAATGTTTCTTTTCATTTATTTGCAATGAAATTAAAAACTAAATGATGACAAAGCAAATTTGCTTTCTTCCATATTAAACAATAAGCTAATATTTTACCCTTTGACCTTTGACCTTTATGAACCTCACCTGTTCCATCCCAGCAGCAGGAAGGGTGAACCCTACAACTTTTTGCCTGAACCGTTAAGTAAAAATAAATGAAAAAAAAATAAGGTCAATAACGATAAACCGAACCTTCTAACTATATTATTACCTTTTAGTTTGAAAAACGAATAATAAATCTTTTGGGTTAGCTCATTTTTGTTATTTCATTTTTGACTTTTGCTTTAATGCGTTTAGTTTACTCGCGGGTCACTCAATTTTTGTCACTCACCCTTCCTGCTGCTGTAATTAACCAAAGATTTTATCTAGACCTATACGATATCTGGATCTTGGATCATGTAAATTTATTGTAATAAATCCAAACGGAACAGCTTGTGCTTGAGCAAAAAAGTTTTTGAACTTCATCATATCCATATCCCCTGAACACCAAGTATAATACATATTCTGTAAAGTATAATTATCTACTCCATTAAATATTATTAAAATATTGCAGTTGTCTCTGATCACTTTAGGTATTTGTGTATATCGCTGAGTGACGTATATAACATCTGTATTCTTGTGTCTACCTCGAGAAAATATTCTAGCTGGATTTGTTTGTCTGTCCAACATAATATCATCGTACACCACTAAATTATTAAAAAATCCATCTAGGTCATCTACAGATGGGGCTTCATCAATATCGGTGATAAAATCAACCACATCATCACCATCTTCATTCAGCAATTTTGCATTTTCATTAAAATCTTTAAGTACTTCATAACAGTGTTGATCATCTACAGATGGTGCTACTAAATATAATTTACTCCATCTAAGCCATCTCATTATTAAATTTAGTAATAGTTGTGTTTTACCCGATCCAGATCGACCTATTATAATCATTCTTATCGAATTTGGTAATGCTGGGTGATGTTTTACTGGTTCCTGTTTTCGTGTCGCCGAAAAGTCAATTATATCCATATAATAAATAATATGAGTCTATATTGTGTTCGGTGTAAAATTCCTACACCCACTGCTGAACTAACTACAATAACAACAAAAAATAAACGACGTGCTCTGACGGGCAAATGTGTAAAATGTGGCACGAAGAAATACAAATTTGTCAAAACAAAGACAGGTGGAGATATTGCCGCTTTATTAGGAAAATTACCAGGAACTCCATGGGCTAAATACCCCGGTGAGAAACATCTTCCTGGATATAATTATTGTGGTCCTGGAACTCGACTTGATATCCGACTTGATGATCAAGATCAGCCAAGATCAGGAGAGTATCCAATAAATAAGATTGATCAAGCGTGTCATGTTCATGACGTTGCATATAAAAGTAAAGATTTACAACAAAGGCATCTCGCAGATGTAAAATTGATTCATGCATTAAATTCTATACCTAATAAATCTGTCAGAGATAAATTAGCTACTTTTCTAGTAAAATCTGCCATGAAAGGTAAAATAATGTTAGGGGCTGGTAATTAATTATATAAATATTATAATGGAATCCATTTATTATAGCCCAAGAGGATATTGGAGAGGTAAATCAGCTATTACTAAATTGTCTGAAGCAGCAAAAGTCTCACGTTCTGTTGCTGCAGCGTGGTTAGCACGACAGGCAATATGGCAAATTTATCTACCACCACCTAAAAATATTCAATATGCACATTTTGATGTCAGCGTCCCTAATGAGGTTCATGAAGCAGATATTTTATTTTTACCACACAATACCATTAAAATTGGTAGACGAAAATCACGCATATACAAATACGCATTAACTGTCGTTGATGTTGCAAGTAGATATAAAGATGCTGAACCATTATCAACAAAGACAGCGTTTGAAGTTGCATCTGCATTTGAACGAATTTATCAGCGAAGATCTGGACCACAAGGTGGTCTACGATGGCCACAATTATTACAGGTTGATCCGGGCAAAGAATTTCTTGGTGCAGTATTATCGTTGATGAAGAAATATAACGTTAAAATCAGACGAGGACATACTGAAATTCATCGTGATCAGGCAATCGTTGAAAGATTTAATCGAACACTTGCTGAGCGGTTATTTGGATACCAATATGCAAAAGAAATATCTGCTGACTTTAAATCCGGTGAGAGATCTCGTGAATGGGTTGCAAGGTTACCAAATGTGATAGCTGCATTAAATAATGAAATTACTCGTGCAACTTCCATGAAACCTTCTAATGCGATCACAAAAAAATATATACCCCGTAGCGATGACAGACATCAACCTCAACCAGTATTAGGTAATGTAATTGTAAGATATTTATACGAACCTGGTGAACTTGAAGGTGGTAAAAAAAGAACAACCGATCCTATCTGGAGCGTGACTACACATACAATTTCTGGTGTGGTTAGATCCACTGGTAGACCTCCAATTTACAGATTAGATTCTACCGCACCTCAACGTGGATTTGTACGTGAACAATTACAGGTAATCCCTGAAGACACACAATTACCACCACATACAATTACATAACCAGAACCAGGGCGTCCAGCGCCCCGACGTCGATTACACTCAAGACAGGTCAGCATCACATTATCACGTGTATGACCAAGATCACTATTAATTCTATCTACGGTAAATTGTCTTGGATTATTATTCGAATATTGCCACAACATATTACAGTTACAACTTGCACAATTATTATTTTGTTGTGTTTTTAGTTTTATAATAAATTCAACATCAATATCAAAGTCACGCTTATTTTTTTTTATCACATTGCTTATAACCAGATAGTTTTTTTTCTTATTACGTCATTGTTAACAGTCTGATCATTATTTTCTCTGAAATTAATAATAACCCTATGTAGTTGAGATATTCTTCTGACCCTAGAAACTGCGAGATAAACTAAATTCGACCATTCGATCCGATCATCTATAATCCAGATATTTGTATCAGAAATAGTTAACCCCTGTGATGAGTGAATAGTTATAGCATATCCTAACGTCCACGGTGAATTATTCATATTCAGCGCATTCTTAACGACATTAATATCTACTAAAACAATATCATTCAAGACGAGATTCTGTACACGGACACTTTCAGTGTCTCCACCAGGAATTTCAACATCAATATTCTGTCGTCGAGTATCTGTTGGGCGATAACACAAAGGTACTGGTTGATCTAAAAACTTTTCTTTATGTAACAGAAATAATTTATCCTGTAGTTCATCACGAACTATCTTTATACTTGCAACTATTAAATCAGCAGGTCTCCATAAAGTTAAAAAATCACTCATGGAAGTCTCTGGAATTACTCCTCGCATTATTTCACATTGTATTCTGTCTGGTTGTAGTCTAATTAATCTTTTAAATTCCTTCAGCGGTTCATCAATAGCTCTATGGTCGTCATTTATTTCCTCATAATAATCTACGTTATTCTTCAGCCATTCATGTGGAGACTGTCCAATAAAAGGTGGTGGTTGACCATGATCACCGCACATTATTATAGCAGTATTTTTCGTCAATAGCCATTCAAGAAATGTTTTTAATATTTCTAACGAGACCGTGCATATCTCGTCCCATATAATATATTTAGGTATATATTTCTCACCCATTCGCTCATGAGTCCATGTGTCTCCACACCATCTAAAGAAACTATAATAAGTACACGATTTTACTCCTCGTTCTTTTATTTCTCTGGCTAATTTATGTGTCGGAGTCAAAACAATTATATCTGAATTATTATTCATGAATAATTTAATCACACGCGTTGTTTTACCTGACCCTCCACACCCATTAAGATAAACAGTTTTATGTCTAGCCACAGGATCATATACAGATGGTGCTGATGAATTTGATACCTGATTATTATTTTTGTGATATATTTCCTTAATTTCAACATCGGCAGATTCAGAATAACTAAGTATATTTTCTTGTTTTATTCTCCATGACCCCCATTCACCATTACCAAGTAGTGGTTTTAATAAATCCGTATATTTTTTATTTATATAAAACGAATCCGTTGCGACTCTGACAGCATCACGAGGAAATTTATGTATCATAGACAGTAGATTTATAGAAACATATGCCAACATAGATGATCGTAAATGAGTAAACTGCGGTGAGTCACCATCAAGATAACTCACAATTGTACCTAGTTTGGTTCCGTCTGACAAATAAGCATTACTTCGATTTATAAATATGTTTTTTTCTGTTGTATCAGCAATTATAAAATCGAGTTCAGCATCGTCCATAATTAATCTTGTACAGTGTCTTTTATGATCATAGGCTCCTCCTTGAGTAAATTTACCAATTATCCTTCTACCAAGATCTTTTGCAAGTTTTCATCATGCTCGTCTCTGCATTTACGTATATTATTAGTAATTTTAATAATATCATCTTCATTAAGATTAGGGAATTCTTTCCTGACATCATCAATATTAAATCTATTTGGTTCTGGTAACCAAATTTGTTTCTGTGGACTATATGATATAATGGCCTCGCTCACCTGTAAAGATATTAAAATTCCAACATCAAGCATATATCGCAATGGTACTATTGGAACCCAACATTTTTCTGAAAAATGTCTTCCAAACCAAGTATAAGTAATCGGATGGAGATTTTCTGCAAATTCGAATGATTCTACATGAGCAAATCCTGTTAAATCAAAATCTGGTAAATGTCCGTTTATAGCAACCCTGGTCATTTCGTGTGATGGATGTCCGAATCTCTTAAAGTATTTAGAACATTCTCCGTATCCAAGAAAACTTCCAGGATAACATGCTACCATATCAACGAATATAACGTCATTATACTTATATTTAGTATTCCACAATCCTCCGTGTCCATATTCTACGCAGCTTTTCTGGATATCTTCAAGAAATTCCGATCGTGTTGGTTTCCATAAATTTTTCTCCTGAGTGAAATGAGCCGCTACGGATGGAACTGTAAAACAATTATTTAATAATAGTCTAACTTTGACATCGTCTGAAGTATATTTCAGCGCAAGATGTTCCATTTCTACATTAAGAGATTCTGTACGGTAAATGTCACCATTAGGCCGTACAAACTGATCGTAATGATCATATTCCGAACTCTGAAATAACCAAACAGACACAGGGTCACTTTTACTGATATTTCTGATAAAATCAAATATATGACCATCATAAAATTTAACTTTTCTATCTCGTGGAAATATTGTTACTGCTGATGTCCATGCGTGCGAATTATGATCAATAATATCTATTGGAGCTCCATTTTTTGTGTATTTTGGTTTATATAAAATCTCTCCCGTCAGCGTTTTTACTGTTATTGGAAATTTCAATTTCTTTTCTAGTTCGGCGACATCTTTGATAGACGCTCCGGTATCTTTAACTGATTCTGCCCAAGTATTTATTTTTTTACGTCGTAAATCTGTTAAACCATTACCACGTATCGCGTTTGTAAAATGTTCTGTAACTCGTTCAGCTACACAGTTTATTCTTGACTCTGACAGTTTCATAGGCTTTAGATCCCCGACGTCAGGTTTATTATTAAGTGGATATATTCCATATACAACTGCAGTTGCTGGGTAGCTCCGTTCATAATATACCTTATCAATACCAGTCAGT
Source organism: Megalonaias nervosa (assembly GCA_016617855.1). Taxonomy (NCBI): domain Eukaryota; kingdom Metazoa; phylum Mollusca; class Bivalvia; order Unionida; family Unionidae; genus Megalonaias; species Megalonaias nervosa. The sequence goes on from JAECUM010012986.1 coordinate 57,634, forward strand.
ATTCCGGGTTTAGATTTATTATTTAAGAGAACAATATTATTTCCTGATTGTATGTGTACTGGATCGCGCTTGTCACGAATAATCCAAATATCTTCTTTTGTATTTACAATAAATTTTATTAAAATAAAATATTTTTGATCATCAAGGTGATTAATAATTACCTTTCCTCTTTTGTCATTCATCATATTAGTAACATTTCCGACTCTGAATGTTGACCATACATGAGCAGCACCATCGTCACGAAATTCATTTTTTGCTTCACGAATACGTTCGATTATATCCTCATCCGTTAATGCCAGATCTTGCATCAAAGTATTAAATTTATATTCTGATAGTTTGTCAAGATCAAATCTGGATATCTGAGGTTCAATTGCCGATAATTCCTCCATATAATTAAGACAAGTATTTAAATTAAAATTTTAGTATATATATAATGATTGAAACAAAGAACAAATGTGCTTGGCTCAGAATTGGATATACTTCTCTTTGTAATAAACCGTGCGTGAACAAATACTGCGGATATCATGCACAAAATTTCAAAAATGGAAGTACAGGACCAATACCGTGTATTCAGTGTGGTGTTGGAGTGAGGGGAAAAACTCAATTGTGTCTAAAATGTGGCGGAAAAAAATATAGAGAATTAAAACGATATTATGACAAAAAAAATAATACATCGCCAGGTAAATCTCCTATACAAACCGTAGAAGATTATCTAGTCAGATTTCAAAATAATGATTTAGACAAATAATATTATTATAAAAAATGACTCAGACAAATCAGACTTATGATGAAATGATCGACAACGATATTATAAGAGAATTAAGAAAAAAAGCATTTCGTAATAAATACGAATTTGTGAAACATCCAGTATATACAAATTATGAAGCGTCTCGAGATGGTGTGATCAGAAACTGTAGATTGAAAAAACCAGTCGGTAATATTAATAATAAAGGTTATTTTACGTTTAATACTGGGAAAAATAAAAATTATTACTCACATAAATTCATATTCGAATGTTTTCATCGAGTAGTTGAAAATGGACTTGTAGTTGATCACATTGACGGAAATCCCCATAATAATCGGTTATCTAACCTGCAAGCTATTACACCTAGTCAGAATGCTGCACGCGGAAATACTGGAAAATGTAAAAAGTTTGCAAGAAGATCTATTAAATCCATAAATACAGAAACAGGACAGGAAATAACTTTTTCATCAATTAATGCGGCTGCAAAATATTTTAGCATACATCCACAATCAGTAAAACATGTTGCAGATAAATTATACAAATCAGCATATTCAATAAAATACGATCAGCGGATAATATTTGAATATATCTAATTCTGTACTCTTAATAAATAAATTGTATATAGTTTTTGACTTTATATTTTACCTTCACCGTCGCTACTCTCGGTGTCACTTTCACTTTTGACAGAATCAAATAACATAATTTTTCTTAATTGCATTATACGATTATCCATGATCTTCTTTTTCTCGTATTCACGAGATAGTTCGGATCTAATATTTTCGATCGAACGTGCAAGAGGCGCAAATAGCTTTACCTGTTTTTCATTTACCATCCCCAATGATTCAAGCATAGACTGATAAATTGATTTTACAAATTTATAATTGGATGGTAATGTGTATTTATTGTCAAATTTTCTTTGTTTTAATATTTCATAATCGCATAATATTTTTTCAGGATCGAGATTATCAGATATATTTATTCCGTTATGCTTTAATTTTTTAATAGCAGAAATAATATCATTTATATTTTCTTGGTTCATATATATAATAATATTTCTCTAAAATAAAAAAGCATCGTTCCGAATACTGTCGACACTCGTCAGCCATAGGAATCGAACCACGGTCGTCAGTATTATAGTTGCAACAACTATACCACTGAGCCATTTCCGATTCATACATATAGACGTTTTAAAATTATTATGTAGTTAACAATCACACATTATATTTTTTTGTAAGAGTTATCGTTCGTTAAGGTCAAATACATGTTATAGCTAAAAATAACTTTACACACTCGTATAAACCGACATGAATTTAAGATTATCAGAGTTAAAAGATGCATCAATATTCCTCTCTGTTACAAATTGATGATTTACTAACAGCTAATCACCTACAAAAAAAGAAATAAGTCACTAAATAATTAACGAAAAACAAGAAGTATTTATTGTCTGTAAATCGAACGTAGTAGTAAGGGAAATAATCGTTTAATTTACTCCGCAGAGAGAGATAGCCGAGTTATCTCGCTTTATTATATATACAATTGCTTTAATCATAGAAATCAAATTTTAATGATTTTGATTAGTAAACTACCCATCAGATACGGAAAATTATGACCATTTCATAAAACAGAGTACCTATTATACCCGGCAGATTTCAATTTCTGGTAAATTTCATGATTTAGTCGGTAATTATACCCGGCAGATTTCAATTTCTGGTAAATTTCATGATTTAGTCGGGTAATTATACCCGACGAAATAAGAAAATCTGTCCAAAAACATCAAACAGAGTATATATTTACCCATCAGATTAAAAAAAATATATTATTTCAGAATCAGATTATTTTTTCCCTTATTATATTAGGAAATATTTAATCAGACGTTCTACGAGCGTATATATAAATTAATATTAAGAGATTCTTGTCTTAGATCCAAAATATTTCCTGCCTGGTCAGTGAGTTTGAAATTTATTCTTGTCAGAAATGGATTATGAACTCTCAGGTACACGGGGTTAATTGGTTCAGACACAATTAGCCAACCTGGCGGGTCTTTAGGGCTAAATGAATATAGTATATACCCCTGTTCCGCAGTGCCACTGCGGTGATTAGATTTTGAAAGATCTACTTGATAACTATCATCAATTACGTCACATACCAGATTGACTGCAATTGTTGTTGTTATATTAACAATACCAGGTGAGATATGGCGACCTCCACCGTGTGGATCATTATTATATTTAAGAATAGTTGGTGTAGGTATTAATTTTTTCCATGAATCACATATTCTTTTAAATTGTTCATCAATAAGATCATTAACTGATTTCTTTAGCTCTTCAGAGTTAAATCCAGGAATTATAAATGTTGATAGTTGTTCTCGCGTAATTCCGAAATGTTTTAGAAATATTATTGTGAACAGAAGATTTAGTCTAACAGCTCGAGGTGGACCGTCTTCATTAACTATATATAACTCTTTATATCGTTTATCTGCTGCTATGTTCATTAATTTTTTTTCTCTGTTAACAATAATATCATTCATGAAATCTAGGTCTGAAGCAACTTGATTCAAATATTGTATTATTTCAATTATTTGATTTTTTAAGTCATCGTTGTAGGAATTGCTAATGCTGGAAAATAAATTTCTTAGATAATTAAGTATATGTCCGTGTTCAGACTTAATTGTATTAGCATATGAATTTATTTCATCAACATCAAGTACTATTATTTTACCTTTTTTACCATCAACTATTTTTGTAAAATGGGTTTCTGTTTTATCTATATAATGTATAACTCCATCACCAAAATATCGTCGCCATGGGTAAGCATTTTTTTCTGTTCGATATTCTGGAGGTTTTATAAATTTTTTAACATCTATGACAAAATCAGATCTCTGTGGTTCTGGTGGTCCTTGATAAACCGGTGGATATTCAGGCCAACCTAATACTGATCTAATCGAACTTTGATAAATATCTACGGAGTAATCAGGAGAATTTATTTCAATAACCGCAGATAGTGTTGGTTCATAGACAGTAATTGCTATTTTTGATTCTTTTCCTGTAATAGATTTAATTCTGCGCTGGAGCTCATCATTAATCTGCTCTATATGATAACTAGCCGTTGGAATAGCAACTACTTGCCAATCAGGAGTTCCATCAGGCTTATTCTTATTGGCGAATATTAATGAATTATTTGGCCGTAGTCCACCAAATGGTTTTGATCTAATGTTGGGCCAGCTATAATAAACTCGCAATTGTGCTAATGCTATTTCTTTTGCAGGAATTGCGGTTGGAAAATTGACACTAAACTCAGGATTAGTCGAACTTAATGATATCATAGTAGTTTTTGACGGAGTTGTATTAGTGACGATCTGCTGAAGTAACTCCCTGTCTGTCATTATTATTATTGTTGTTATTTAATTCATTAAAATCATTTGCGATCACCTTAAAAGCATCATCATAAGTTTTCATCATCATCGCGAATTCAGTATCAGATATTTCACCATCATTGACACACGAAGAAATATATAAAGATAATTTAGAACATGCCTCTACCACTGTGTGTAATTTAATCATATAATCGTGCAATTTAGCATTTGTACAAGTATGTATCTTTTTGGTTATAATACCTAGAACACCAGCAATAGTCGTTGATGCTGAAACAATAATGGTTATAATAGTAGGTGCTGTCATCGTCAATGTTGATAATAATAATCCTGTTCCAGTAATAACAGCAGAAACCGAGTAAACAACTACATCGATAACAACTATACGTCTTTTGTATTTTTTTATTTTCGTGTTATAATAGTCGATAAAATTATTTAGTTTAGTCAGACGCTCACATACTTGATTGCATCTGTAAAGTTGAACGTCAATGCGAGACTGAGGTTGATCCATTATTGTTATATTAAGTGATTAATTGCGGTGTTTCAGCCACAAATTCCATATGCCACCAATAAGGCTCTGAGTTTTTTTTTTGATCATATATTCTCAGTATAAATGTTTCTTCAACATCTTTTATTAACAATATAGATACAACTCCAGAGAGAGAATCAGTTGAATGACGCAATATATATCTGTTAATTATAGCAAATCTTTCATCACTAAATACGGACAGCCTGTAAATACCAGTAACTTCTGCGGTATATTTGATAGTATTATTTTGTGGTGTCCATGTTGATTGTCCTGATGCTACTGTGTATACGATATTTTTAATTTGTCCGTGTGGAATTTTAATCAGATTAGTTTTTTGAACAATATTAGGTATTCCACTGGCAATATCATTAAGTTTCGTGTTAATGTCGGCTAGTTTTATGTCAGCGGTTGATTGATCCCAAAAAAAATCTTTAATGAGTTTGTTTATGTTTTTACGAAAATTTAAGAACGTTTCTAAATTTTTATAAAAAGTAGCACTAAGTGTAGTCATTTCATCACCGATTGTTTTTAACGAAGTTGAAATAGGAATTTCCTTATCATCAACATACTTTTTCGTTGCAGCATCAAAATCATATTCCGGTGTTCTAAGATTATTAATGCCATTATTATTCATGTCGAGAAATGCACGCATTATACCGTGGTTGGTCAGTACATATTTAGATTCTTGATCGTCGACATATTTCTTTGTTGCGGCGTCTGCATCTGCGGTTGGATTTCCAATGTCGGTGATTTTATTCTGATTCATATTAATATCTCCTGTAAATACATCGCCGGATTTCTTAATATAATTACTGAGTGATGTACCAGAATCTTGTATTTTACCTTGATCGGCAAAAATAACTATATTATCAGTGACTGCAGTTGGAATTCTTATAAGAACATCTGATAGTTGTATATTACTTGTTTTTAATCGTCCTTGATTATCCTGAAAAACAACTACTTCATTTTGATCCACACTTGCGAGATTTAATAAATCATCAGTTTCATTTCTGAGTTGATCAAGAGTTGCATACTTAGATAAATCAACTTGTTGATGACCTCTACGGGAAGATCTTCCATAAATATCCACCATTATATTTACTAATGTCTGTTTAAATATGACGTCGTAGTATATTCATGTACAACTTTGTGGGGGTTTTTGTTGATTTTGATATAGCATCAAGTACATTAAGTACTTCTCGACCACATATTGGTGGATCGGTTAATGTTTGTGTAGGTAATGTTGAATACCATATTGGAATACTTTGATAGCAACTAATATACTTTAAGAATTCTTTTGGTGGAGCTAGTCCATATGAATCAAAATAAATAATTCCACGTGGATCAATTGCATAAGCGACCCAATGCGTGCCTGGACCAGAATTTTCATCGAGATTAATAATACCTGTTTCAATGTTATTTGGTTGTTTTGGTAATTGATCGCGCATGAAAACTCCTCTAAAATTTTTTATTTTTAATTTTTTAGCAGCATCTAGTAAATCAAAATTGGACATAGGAGATATTAGTAAACTGTCCCTGGTAATCTTAGGCCTTTTCCGTACCAGTGTGGGGTCCCTGGTAATCTTAGACCTCTTCCCTTTTTTTTGATTCCTTGTCCAGTTGCTTTCTTTAATGCCATTCTAGCAGCAGTTCCAACAGCACCTAATGCAGCTGCCTTTGCAACAGCTGGGGCTGCAGCGGCAATTAATGCTGGTATAGCAGCAAGAAGTGGAAATATACCACCCGTCTTAATAATATCTTTAATGGCACCCGCAGAAAGATTAAGTTTTATACCTTTATTTGATTTTTTTGCTTCATTGAAATACCCGAGCTGACGTTCTGTAAGAGATAATTTATTTGAGCCGCTCATCTGATCTTTCTTTAGCAATATTTTTAATCCACAATTATTTTTTGATGCTGATTGTATCCTTTTAATCTGACCAGGAGTCAGACTAACACTAACATTATTATACGACATTATAATATTTATAAATAATCTAATTACATGTTTTCTACTGGAGCATCAACGACTCTCATTCGTCCACCAGCACCTTCAAGTAACATCGATTTATCGCTGAGTATGACAGCAATTGCCCTGTAATTAGGGATAGCTCCAATATCTCTATTAACATGAACTCGAAAATGTATATCGACTACAGATTGTCTGGTTAAATCTAAATGTTCGAGCGAAAAATAATAAATTGGGTATAAGGTTGTAAAATCCAATTGTGATATTTGTAAACCAGTATCAACATTTTGATCACGTCCCATGAACGTCATTAGACGGTGATATACACGTGCTACATGATTTTGATCGAAATTCAGTAAAATATCCTCGGATGGTTCTTGATGTCCATTTATTCTTAAGGAAACTTCGGAAACACCAAGATTATCAAATATCATAATACTACGTGTTTGATCATCCACCCGTGCAGCATCTTGAAATGCAATAAATATATATCGTGGTGCAGAAACACCTTGTTGTGATGCTATTTGCCACGTAAATAAACCATTAATATTACTCTGGATAGCATCTGTGGTCATTGTTAACCGCGATAATGCTGATTTACCACCTTGATTCATAAAAGAAAGTAGACGATCTTCTTCAGTTATTGATGGGGTCATCACCGGCATCCACAATGAAAGTTTTGTCAGAATTACTTTGCCAGCATCACCAGCGAGTCGCCATATTGCATCGTTGTCGGTTGCTTTTCGTACAAGTACAACTGTATGCTTAGCTCCGAAAATGACTTTTCTGACATTTCTACAGAATCCAAAGATATGTGATAGTGGAATCACACATGAAAATGCTCTTCTTCCACCACGCAACATTGCTCGACGTGATCTAAATCCTAAATTGAAATCTGGATCTACATTAATAATCATACTTTGTACATCCGCATTGGCGTTTCTAGCAAAATTTCTTGGTTGTCCTATTTCATATTGTCGATACTCTGGAGAATCAGTTGTATCCTTTGCAAACATCATTGATGGACCAGCTGATCTTGAATAATCGTCGCTGTATCTAGCAAGACCAAGTATTGTTGTTGCAACATCAACATCTTTCTGTATTGATTCAATATTTTTACCATCAATCATGTACGTAGCACAATCAAATAACGCCATAATACCATTATTAACAAAACCGACATTAACATCGTCTCCATATGCTACTGGTGCTGCAGGATTAGCGATATTTAAAATTTCACCTTCTACTTCAATAAAAGCCTCAGCGGGTAAGAAATACCTACTTGTATCCTGAACTTGTAGTTCAATTCGTCCACGCTGATCTGGAATTCGAGCGTCATAAGAATAATATTGATAATCACGCACAGACTCATCTTTAAGTACTGGTGCGTCCATGTCAAATGCGGGATCAGATATACGCTTGAACATCTTTATTATAATTATTATCGTCTAAAACGAAGATTACTTTGGGAAGTGAAACCACTTCGGGAAGTGAAACCACTTCCTGCTATCAGACTAGCGGTTATATTTTTTTCTTTTTCTGATAAAGGCACATCAGCCAACTCTGCTAGTTTTTGATTAGCAACTTGATTTATTATTTTACTGACATTCGCAGGCATAATTTCTGTACTAGGTAATTTTACTGGTTGAGGTCGGACCGCAGGTCTGCGTATTAATCGTGTTAACCTATCTTTAATCGCTGAAAACGCTTTACCAGCGAGATTACCAACAGCACCAATACCTTTTTCACGAACAACATCAATAGCTTTCATTCCCAGTTGCTTTGCGATCGGTATTGCTTTTGGGGCTATCCTTCTAAATAGACCCTGAACAACATCACCTAGTCCATCTCCGTAGGTTGTTTTGTATACTGGTAATCGTGAATTTATTACCCTGACCATGGTTGGTCCACGTTGAGTACTATGTACGATCATTTTATTATAGTAATTGTATTTAATTACGTACTCAGTCACTGTAGTAGTCATCAGCAATTTCATTAATAAGAGACTGATAAACATCAATGTCCATGATACCGCCTGTAAATAACCGTCTACAAATATCAGCCGCCTCATTAATTATTTCTGGGGAATTATTACCAGCTCGTTTTCCTCCGATGAGAATCTCCAGACATTCAACGTCATTGAGAATATTATTAGGACATGTAATAAGACCACTTCCATGAGTAATAAATCCACTTCCAGTAGAGAAACCACTTCCCCCTTTATCATAATATCCCTCTTCACTTAGTTTTTTTAATCTTTCTTCTATTATATGTAAAGGTTCATGAACATCAAAATGTACATTAAGATGATCTGAAAATAATCCCCATTTTATTAAATTATTTTTAATTTGTAATATTCTTTTATTCATTAGGTTTATACCATAAATATCCCCCTTCGCTCTAAAACCCTCTCTTGCTTTTTTATTTATTAATAATTTATTAAGCTCTTTTTCAATCGTTTTTTCTCGTTGTTGTTGTTCTTCCGAAATTTTCTGTGAGACTGGCGACCATACTGATTCTTTTCTTTCTTGTATTCTTTTTGCTGCTACCCTTGTCATTGGTGGTGATGATCTTAATGGCGGTGGTAATGATGGTTGTAATTCCGATGTTGTTTCAGGAGTAGGTTGATATTCAAATGTTGTTTCAGGAGCAGGCTGTACTTCAAATGTTGTTTCAGGAGCAGGCTGTACTTCAAATGTTGTTTCAGGAGCTGGTTGTTTTCTTTTTATATATTTTCGTTTTGATCTTGCTGCTCCTTCTCTTGCTTTTCTCTTCTCTACTTTCGCCTGTATCTTGCTTTCTTTCTCCTTTCTATCTCTTTCTTCCTGCATTTTAGCTAAACTATTAATTTTATTTATATAATCTCGATATTCTGGATCATCAGATTTAATTTTTTCAACATTCATGTTTATGCGATATATTGCTTTATACCACTGATCACGGGTTCTAATATCTTTAACGTTTTCAGGTTTCATTAATGTTTCTCTCCGACTAAAACCAGTAAAAGCAAACACAGCTAATAGATTTGCGTCATCAATCTCCCTAATTGTTTTAACAGCATCTACAGTAAATTTATCTTCCAATTCAGCAGTAATACTAATTACAACCTTATCTTGTTTAGGAGCTGATGCTTCAGCGACTACAGGTATTGGTTGAGCAGCAGCTATATCAGCTGGAAGTCCACGTAAAATTCTTTTTGTCTGTTTTGTTCTCTCTGCTATTTTTCCAGTTGCCTCAGCGGTTTTCTCTAAAACAGGAAGAAGAGGTTTAGTTGTCTCAGTGATAGGTTTAAATAATTGTTTTGTATCCTCTTCAAATTCAACATGAGATTCCTGACGTTCTTGTAATTGTTGCTTGACAGCATCACGGATAGGTAAATATTTTCTAATTGCTTCTAGTCGCTCTCTTGCTAATCTAGCTGAATGAGGTTCTCCGATGACAACCATATTAATAATATTTATAATAATTGTTTAAATTCATAGCAGCAGGAAGGGTGAATGACAAAAATTGAGTGATCCGCGAGTAAACTAAACGCATTAAAGCAAAAGTCAAAAATGAAGTAACAAAAATGAGCTAACCCAAAAGATTTATTATTCGTTTTTCAAACTAAAAGGTAATAATATAGTTAGAAGGTTCGGTTTATCGTTATTGACCTTATTTTTTTTCATTTATTTTTACTTAACGGTTCAGGCAAAAAGTTGTAGGGTTCACCCTTCCTGCTGCTATCCCTTTTCAAACTGTAAAATTTATTGTTGACATCCCAGGAATACTTATGGCTAGTTTCATGTTCCTGTCTTTCATGATACCACTGGTTGCTATGTTGACAAAATGCAATGAGCATTTTTAAAATAGCTCACATTATATCATGGTGGGGGGGGCTGTACCTGTTTGAGACTCTGACAGTAATAAATATTGTTCTGCGGAGGGAGATACAGGAGAATTATTCAGAAGGACTACTTTGATGCTTGCGACTTAAATATTTCAGCCATACAATCAAAATTAAATCATACAATGATAATACCTATGTACTTTTTATGGTGGCGCTCACCAGTTATTATGCACTTTTGAGAGAGTGATGTATGTATGGTGAAGTTGTTTGCATTTAAAACATGCACAGTGGAGAGAATGTTGGCATACCTCAGTGCTACTTTGATGTTATGTGCCTGACATTTCTTTGGATATTGTACTTTTGGAAATTGTAAATGATCTTAGCACAATGCTAACTATAATGACTGCTCCCTTGTGCTCCAAAAATCAACTTGAGTTTGTCTAAAGTACACTATCCATAGTAGCTTTTAAAATAGGGAAAATGAATTTTGCCAGACTAGACAATACCAGCTTCTGAAAGTGCAATGAATGAATTACCAAATATATAAAATGTAAAAAAAGTTATCGGCTCTTTTTTTTTTACAATTTACCTCTGAAATTCAGGAAGTGAAAATGACCAAGTGGAGCTAGCACTTTTTGAAAGGTGCACATCTGGAGTAAGGCCAAGCTGTATACTCTATAACCCATATTACACCCATCAATCATACACCAAAATAAAGGAATTAAAGGTTCTTTGAACAACACCTAAGATATACAAGGTCTTTTTTAAATAGCCAGTATAACTAGTGAGGAAACCCGGAGGAAGTCTTTTTCATTACAATTCTAACCCTATGCAAAATACGAAACTGTAGAGCGCCACCTTACACATCTGACTTCTTCGTCTTGACATGACTGGTTGTTAAAGTAAATTTGATTTACACATTGGACTTAGAACAAGCATTATGTTGTAATTTGTACCTTGCATCGAGGAAGTTTTACAATTGCAATGTTAACATTTATTTTCCTAGAATACAAAGTGAAAATTTAAAAGCATCTTACAGTATTGTGAATTATGTCCCAAATAATTGTTAAAGTTCTATCACAAGTCCTAAACTATAGTGTGCTGAATGAATTCCAGGTCTTGAATGTGCTGATGTACCAATAGTAATTGGACTTCATTATACAGTAACCATTTTTAATTACAGGTATGGACCACACTGTACACTAAAAACAGCTGGCACAGCATAATCTCTTTTTGATTGTGATACTGCCATTATTTACATTAAGTGAAAATCTTGTGACTAACTTAGCTCACAGTCCACAAGTTCTAATCTAATACATGACCTGTATAATGAGCTAATTATTTGGATCCAGAAAAACGGAAACATGAAAATAAACACAGAAAATGTAGTCAGCAGTAAAATTACTGTTAGATAAGCCTAAACCTTTATCAATGTAACTACTGTTAGAAGAAAGTGAAAGTAACGGTCTTTATCAGTGAATATGAGACCAGGCAGTTTGTAGAGAGATGGTTTCGAGAAGTCCAAATAGTAAGTTCATTGGCATGCCTGGGGCTAAAGTAGATTATGACTGTTGAAATTTCTGTGAGGCAATCTTATTATCATTGCTGTTTAATTTGCCTTAACTAAAACCATCACATTTTGTCACCTTCTGCTATTCCCCAATAAATTGATTTCTTATTTGTATACCTATAGCAACCAAATTTGTGAGGCTTGGCAATCTAAAATATGAAATGGCCACTAAAATTTTCAAGTAGGTTACCTTGAAGTGTGATAGGTACTTCTTGTCCTGGTTTGATATATTAAAGCAGAAATAATTGCAGTAGGTATGTGCAACATAGAAATAGCATCCAAATCAAATACCAAAGTAATCATATGTGATTAAATTGATATTCTGTAAAGTTCAGTGCACAGGATTTCAAGGATTCTTATGGTGATTTTATTGTTGTAAATTGATGTGAATTGAAGAATATGATCTCTAACAGTCAAACATGTCATGAAATTTGTTGTCGAAATGTACACAAATTAATTGAAGAATCAGGAATGAGGAGCAGAAATATTATATTTGATCCCAGTTCTCTTTTTCGCCCTTAATAAGGGCATTTAACTCCCATTTCCTGTACCCAGTTATGTATTGAAAGTGTCAATAAAAATAAACAACCAACCATCAGCTAAGTTCTCACCAAATGAATTCTTTACATTTCTTAGTTATTTTAATATAATAATGGAGGAAATATTTAAGATGTTACACTTTTGAATTCCATATTATTTATTACAAATAAATCCATTTGTACTGTAAAAGTAACCATTAGTAAATTTTATAATGAAGAATTTTTTATTGCTTTATAATCCTAGAAAATAATTAACTCATACCCCTACTCTAAATATGTGTAAAAAACTATGATTTGTTATGGTGTCTGTAGACTCTTTAATGGATAGTATTTCTAGATGACAATTACATGCCATTATATAAGAAATTTTGTATTCTTTTGTGCACTAGGTAAAGGACCATATTAAAGAATTAAAGGAAAGGGTGTTTGCCATAGCCCTTACAGACTCAGTACACAGCATGCGACGCCAGGAGGCATCAGAAGATGTCATCAAATTCTATAAAGAGGTGTGATTACATTACCGTATATACCCATGCCATATCAGATGGGGAGGGTACCATATATACTTACATGTAATTTCAACTGCACAGACTCAGATCTGTCATCACATAATGCACTGGTAGATCTGCTGGCACATTAGGCAATGGCAGATTGGGCTCTATGCTGCTTGCAGTTGAACTCAACTTATAAGCATGTATATATGGTATATAGTTTTGTTTAATAATTGACTTGTTTCAGTTTCATTTGTAGCTTTAATGCGATTTTCAGCACATGGTGGCTTTACAAGGCAACCAGGGTATTTCATAGAGGATAAGCCTTGGAAAACTCTTGAAAGAACCACCATTCCAAACGAAGCTGTATGCAGGCTTTCTCACATACCTACATTGTCTGAGCTGAGACCCAAACTCATGCATATACAGATGAGTGATCTGTAAAGGTAATGCCTTAAACCACTCAGCCACCTTGGGACCTTTACTAGTAAACCACTCAGCCACCTTGGGACCTTTACCAGTAAACCACTCAGCCACCTTGGGACCTTTACCTGTAAACCACTCAGCCACCTTGGGACCTTTACCAGTAAACCACTCAGCCACCTAGGGGCCTTTACCAGTAAACCACTCAGCCACCTAGGGGCCTTTACCAGTAAACCACTCAGCCACCTAGGGGCCTTTACCAGTAAACCACTCAGCCACCTAGGGGCCTTTACCAATTTCTCTTGAGCAGCAGTGAACATGACTTTCAAATCATAGTTCAGTTATTTTTCTGACAAAGTTTTTTTCATGAAGAACAGTAGTTTATTTAAGCATTTTTAAACTGAGTTGTTCACATTTCATTTTTAGGTGTACTGGACATAGACCAGAAGAACTTAAGGGATGGTCTATTGTCCATTTGTGCATCCATTTGCACTAGTTTGTCAGTGCTACTCCTCCTGAATTACTTTCAGGATTGCCATGAAAACTTTACACACACAGTCCCATGATCTAGTTTGTCCTAAATGGAAATGGTACTGCTTGGACATCCAGTATTGACACTATGGGAGCCATCTTGAAAATCTATTTCTTAGTACTCATGCTGAATGAACAGTTATATCAACATGAGGTTTTCACTAAAATACTTCTTATGGTATCTAGTTGGCCAGAAATAGAAATATTGCTGATGTGACATCCAATATGTCTTGATATCTTGTTATCCAGCTTGAAAATCTTATTATCCATTTTGAAATTCTTGTTATCACTACCCCTCCAACATGGATGGTCATATTAAATGGGATTTTAGCTTGAAGACTTCTTATGATGATCTAGTTGGTCCTTAATAATAATGGTGCTTATCTGACATGCAATATGGCAGCTACAGTAGCCATCTTGAAAATCTTTATATTGCTGTTCCAACATGGCTGGTCATATCAACATGGAATTTTTACTGCAAGACTTGTTATGATGTCTAGCTGGTCTTAAACAAAAATGGTGCCTATTTCACATCCACTATGGTCACAATCTTGTCACAACTCAGCCTGAATAAAAAAAATTATAATTACATGGGAATTTTCAGCAGTAGAATTCTTATAATGTCCAGTCTGTCTTAAATGAAAATGGTGCCAACCTGACATACAATATAACATGCTACTCCTGAAAGAATGATCAAATCAAAGGGAGGTTTTCACTAAAAGAATTCTAATGATATCTAGTTGGTCTTAAAATGGAAATGGTGCTGATCTGACATTCATAATGGCCACCACAGCAGTCGTCTTGAAAATCTATTCCGTTCTTGAATGGAAAGATGTATCTTAAATATATCTGTATCTGCAATCTACCCAAAGGACGGTATATTAACATTGGGTTTTCATCAGTTGACTTCTTATGATACCTAGTTGGTCCTACATGAAATGGTACCAGTCATACATCCAATGTAACTGTCAACTGTCTTTAAAATCTTGTTGTCACTGCTGAATGGTTGGTCATTATAAATGGGATTTTCAACAAAATACTTCCAATTATGTCTGCTTGTCCTAAATGAAATGTTACCAAGCTTGCATCCAATATGTGCACCACAACAACTAATTTTGACAATGTTATCACTGAGCAATATCAGAGATGGTTTCAACACTTGGAGTTAAGAGGAAAAAAATTCATCTTGCGGATTCCTAGATATTCTTTTTGCCCAGTAGAGTGCATCAGTCACAGCATGGGACTCTTGTTTTGTTGAAAGTTTTCTTGCATATAACCAGTGTTGTCATCAGTAAATATGGTGGATGGTAGAAAGTATGGAGTGTTAATCAGGAATTTGATATTGGAGCATAGTTTGCCAATTTCTTAAGCACTTCAAGGGGGTGGTTAGTGTATGCAGGTATATCTTAATATACCCCAAGTAGCCAGGTGGTCTCAGGCACTTGCCTTTACAGATCAATGACATCTCACCTCTGTCTTTGTGGGTTCTAGTCTCGGGCTTGGCCATTGTGTGAGAAACCTTGCTGTCCTTGGTTCTTCGGTTGTTTTCCAGTGTTGTGCCTCCACTAAATATACTGGCTGACATGTATCATGTGCTGCAGAATGATGTTAAACCATAACAGCAATAACAACCTACTGCACCACTCGATTTTAAAGTGATTAACAAAGATTGAATCCAAAATACCATATAATTCATCATGTATGGCTTATCATTCAGCATTTATTGCTTCTGCTAAGCAGTGCTAGGCCAATACCATTTATCATTCATTTTTTATTCATTCTGCATTCACTCATACTTATTTCAGATCATTCCATTGAATTTTCAAAGGGTACTTATTTCAGAATATTCCATTGAATTTCAAAGGGTACATACTTCAGATTATTCCATTGAATTTCAAAGGGTACATATTTCAGATCATTCCATTGAATTTCAAAGGGTATATATTTCAGATCATTCGAATGAATTTCAAAGGATACATATTTCAGATCATTCCATTGAATTTCAAAGGGTACATATTTTCAGAGTGTTGGTAAAGTTCAGTTTTCACTTCATTTTCTCCATTACATTTTGATGAGTTACAGCCCTAGAACTTTGTCCTTGCTTATTGAACTTGATCCAAAACACAAAGAACATGTTCTTCAGTGTTCTTAGAATAATTTGTATTTGAAAATGCCCATACACTTATAGTTTATTGCAAAACAAGAAAATGTGCATCACATTCAACATGCTCTGCTATCTTTGTTCTCTTCACTCCCACTTTAGAAGTGGTGTGAGTTCTCTGCCTGAGAATAATGTTTGCAAACCAAATTCTTTTGAGGATGAGAATTTTCACAAGAACTTTGCTTATCAAGAACTATCTCACTCAAAGATGCATAAGGTTTCTTCAGTTACATCACATGAATACGGCCATCCATGTTTTGTAGACCTATTTCTAGCTTGGGTTTATTTCCCTTTTCAGCACTGATTAAAAATTCTCAAAAAAGCTATGACATTTCAGTTGCTCAAATCTGATTCAGTTATTTACAAGTACATGTACATCCTTTTAATGTGTTAGTCATAAACTGAGTCCATCTGAAACCTTTATACCACTAGATTATTTCTCCATCAAATACATCACATGTTAACATTGGGAAATAAATTCTGCTATATCCTGAATCCAGCTCCTACTAAGCAAAACTAAATGTTCTCAGACAAAGAACACGAAATCTCATTGATTACCTCCCCTTGTAACTACTGGGTGCCTGCCCATCAACCAGATGCCAGTTTAAGCTTTCACTGCATTATGATGAACATCACACTATATTCTCTTTAGCCAAAGAAGATCAGCTTCAGTTCAACCCATCCATCTATAAAGTTTGTACAGCACTGACCATTAATGTATTTGCTATCCATTATTTCAGGTTTTAATTGTGTGTATTTTTGCAGTTTGTGGACTTTGTTTTTCCAACATTGCACTTATTTGCACTATAATTGGTGCTTATTATTGTTGATTCATTTGTATGCACTGCTTGACTTTTCCATTTTTATTAATGAGTGCATTATTTTTATAGTGAACACTTCAGGCTGTTAGAATTCCTCATTATGTCATTCATGTTGTGTCAGTTACACAGTGATGACTAAATGTTCAACATGCAAGTGGATCAAGTTCACAGAGGATATGCATGAAACATGCCTCACTTGCACTAAGTGATCTTCTGCTTCACTGTAAAGTGTCTCTACTAATGGGTTGGAGGTCATATGGTCCACATCACTGAGCAAGAGTTTGGAAAAGTAAAGACATAGATGAAGTTGAAGTTGTCTGGGAACTTTGATACCTCAAGTCTTCTTCCTTAGATATCATAAGTAGCTAGTGTTGTGGGTTACTTCATGATGGTTTCCCACCTCTTCCATCCAAGACCATGTGACCCTTGTCTGCAGTGAGACTTACATCTGGTCAGCTTAATACGGATGACCAGTGTGACTGAGACACCTGTACTGTACTCTCCTCAGGTGTTGCTAGGGTAACGTATGCTGAGATTGGTACAGGAAACAACATCATAGTTGCTTAATTCTGGGTAGTTTCTATCCATTCATTTGTTGCACCTCTCCAATACAGTATGGAGTTGATGGGAGATTGTCTTCCCCATCTATGGTAGCCTAGCAGATATAATTAACCCACATTTTTGAGCATTCCCTTTGGGCCCATGGGCTATAACGCTGATCTTGATGACATATTTGATTAGTCATTCATGCTACACACCTGTGCTCCAGCTACCAGTCACCTGAGTAGTTGTTCTTTTTAACAATTTACCATAGGTCTGTTGCATTGACCACATGTGCAGCATACTAGCTAATCATTTCATTAAATGCAGAGTCATGCTGGGATCTGTCAAACCAGCCCATCCACTTCTCTGCCCTGTCCTGTCAGTACCTGTTCAACTGATCATCCAGTCAACTGCTGAGCTGATCTTCTGGCAGCCAATCCAGCATGTTCCTGACATTAATATTGGTCAGACAAGTCGTATCATGTGTCTGGCCACTCATCTAACCAGCAAGCTGGTGTTCTTGATATATCCAGTGGATAGGTACCTTTTTGTGCATAGGGACAGTGGCACAACTTCATTCATGCTGCCTGAAATGATATATGAAGAGATTGAAGCAAAATGCTTGACAAGGACAACCTCCACAGAGAGGGGAAAGCCTTGATCATTTAGTTTACTCTGATCCCACCATGGAGCATATGGAGTATAATTTCATTGTGGCTACTGAGGAGATTTGTTTCCCTTTAAGTGCCCACCATCTATAAGCCATAATTTTGAAGATGAGGACAAACACCCATCCTTCCATGTACTTCACTGTTGGTGAAGATCAAGGAGAGAAAATTTAAGTCTTTCTTTTCAGAAAGCCAGTTACCAGTATCATTTCTAACTAGCTAGTACTACACAAACTCAAACTTGTACAGGGCCAATTAGCTAAGACTGGACAAGAATGTTGCTTTGAGAACATGTTGATCCCATTATTCTTTAAAGAGGATTGTCATGAATTCCATGCCACTTCCAGGTTGTTGCAGAACATGGTGTCTTTTATCTATGCTGAATCTGGCAAACAGGTTGGGCAGTGATCATATATGGGAATCTACCACCCATATTGCCTGGGTGATTTACATGGCCATGCATCACTCTTTCACCAATACCACAATGACTTTTTCCAGTTTAGATTTGTATTTCCAGTTTGGATTTGTAAAACAAGATGCCTTTCTGCGATCCTCATCATTTAAAGCTTGCCATTCCCTGGCTTTACATTCACTCCTCTGATAAGGTATAATTGCTGTCTTGGTGGCTGCATTGAAGACATGAAGAAGCAGGTGGCACAAAACTACCTTTGCTGACTGTTAGGCTATAACATCCAGAACCACACTGGAGAGATGATTGCAGGCAAAGAGAGAAGGTCAAACACCACTCAGCAGAAGCAGTTTCTGTTGCAATCTAATTTGAGGCAGTACCAGGCTCAGCAGTTTAATAAAGGGGGATAATAAATAAATTATCTCCTTCCCCAGACCTCCCAACATACAGAATAGCTTTGCCAACTCAAACGTCTGCCAATAATATGCCTGTAGGTCCCTAATTCCTTCATTTTAAGCACTCTTGGATTGGCCTTTTCTTCAAAGCAAATGGGAAATCTAGGTTATTTCAGAGGAGTTTCAGATTTAGTTTATAACCCCCCCCCCATTTTCTTCCCCTTGATGGAGCTTCCATCTGATCCAAAGAAGGTGGGAACTGTAACGGAGATTTGCTTCTTGCTCTCCAAGTAGACAGTAAAGAGAGTTCACAAACTGAACTTGCCAGGGTTCAATTTCAAAGTTCTTCTCATACCCAAAACATTGGGAAGCTCTAGATGACAACTGCTCCACAATTACTATTCTTGATTTGCTAAATGCAGTGGCTGATTTGATTTGTCTTGGCAGCCATTTAATGTCTGCGGATTTCACTGGCTGAGTAGTGCCTCTATTCCAAATGCACAGACTGTATTAAAGTAAAAACACGTACTGCTTCATTGGTAAGACAGTCAATGGTTTATGACAGAAATTCCTCTGGAGAATCTACAGTTGGAGATATGATTTATATGGACACCAGCTCATATGGTTATAAGATTTATATGGACACCAGCTCATATGGTTATAAGATTTATATGGACACCAGCTCATATGGTTATATGATTTATATGGACACCAGCTCATATGGTTATATGATTTATATGGACACAAGCTCATATGGTTATATGATTTATATGGACATCAGCTCATATGGTTAACCTGTTGCCCCACAGTCAGCAGCAACTGGATATCAGAGGAGAAATCACTTTATTTCAACATTTTAGAAAAGCAGGTTGCAGTAAATGATTTCTTTCTTCAGGAAGGATCAACATTGCAAATGGATAATTCTCTTAATACTGCACTCAGTGGTGGTGACTTTCTTGAATGAGAAAGCAAAAGTTTCAGCAAATTATGTTTCTTTAAGAATACTTACCCAATCACATCACTTAAAATCCCTCCCAGCCACCCGCCATGTGAACATCCTTGTTAGTTTATCGCTTAGCCATAAACTAGTGACACCTGGTGGTGGCAAGGACATGTAATTAGCAAGAATTATTGCTCTGATTTCCATCTTTTAGGCAGGCTGGATTTGCAGGCTTATATTCTTAACGTAATGTGATTGGGTAAAATTTCTCAGAGAAACAGAATTTACTAAGAAATTTGCTTTCAATTTTTTCAGGAAGGATCAACTCTGCAAAATGATAAGTCTCCTAATGCTGCACTCACTGGTGGTGACCTACCTCCTCAGTCAGGTGACGGACCAAATCAACTAACCTATACTACATTCCAGTCTTGGAGTTTCTCTGCTGGTGTGCCTAGCTCAGAATTGTGGTCCACAAATTGACACATTCTTGTAAGCTGAATGTTCTAGCCAACTCCTTGTCATAAAAGGTCCAGACTCTTTAGACACTGGTCCATTCATTTGTTGGCCTTTATGCAGATTTATGCTTTGTGTGTGTTCAGTGATATTGCAGTTAGCAATAGAGTGGAACTGCAAACCCCCTACCTTCATCTCTCCAGTTCAGGATCCAGATCCTAGGCTATGGATGCTCTATCAATCACTTGGGAGTTGTTTTGGGGCTATTCTTTTGCCCCAATTGTTCCATTACTGATGATAGTACAGAAAATGAGGGGCCAGGCCAGCACAGTCATTTTGATAGCTCATTTGGGACAAAGCCTGGGCTTCGTGGTAGATGGATATAGGCTCTGTCAAGAAAGTATCCTACTTGCTGTCCAACTTTAACCTAAATAGGTAGAAATCACTCACCTTGCTTCCTAAGTGGAATGTTGTATGGGTTTGGACATGGCTCAACTTTGCTTTGCATTCAGGGTGGGTGTGTTGCATGCTCTTTTGATGGCTTTTTATCATAGTTACCATCTGGTAGCAGTCAGAAAGTTCTCATCCACTTCCTGTCATGCAGTGATAGAAGACCTGGTCTGAGCTTTCAAGCACTAATTGAAATCCATGCATAGTCGCCCTCTCAAGATTTTATCTATGAGATGTGGCATCACAGAGACAAGAATTGAAATTGATGAGCCAACTGGCTGTAGCTCAGATGACTATCAGACCCAGTAGACATTAGCACAACTCGCATGGAAGGGTTTTCTCCTTTTGCAGGTTTCACATAGATATTTTCTCAGCAAGAAAACATTATTCATTTCTTATTACCATTGTATTGATGTTATGTGTCAAATGATTGCCAGTAATACTAGGTTCATGTTTGTTGACCAATTTTATCCTTCATGTAGGAACTTCAGCTCCATTTCCCTTAAGAGATATCCATGTTGGAGTTTGGATGCTCATTCATGTCTTATTCAATAGTACATGTTCTCAGAACATTTAAGATGCTTGAGGAATGTATTTGATGGAGAAAAACACTTTTGTGCTAATTTATTAGTACAGTGTTTTGCAACTTTATGTATTTCTGTGAATACTTACTCGATCAAAAATATCTAAAGTCCTCTCACACCTCATTCTATAACTTCCCTTAAACTGGTAAAAATTTGGTTGATGGGTAGGCACCTGGTGGTGGTAATTGGAAGTAAGTTTTTTCCCTTTGTTTGTATGGTATATAGACAAGAAAGACAAGACTGTCTGGATTTGAGAATTATCTGGATTTGAGAGGCAGCAGAGTTTATTCCAAGCATTTAAAGTGATCAGGTAAGTATTCTCAGAGAAACATAATATTCTATGATTTTACTTTCCAGGATTGTGTGTTCTCCTTTCTAGTTACACCTATGAAAATGAACGCATGGGTCTTTTAAAGGTGAATTATCTCAGAAAAATGTTATTTGCATAGTAATTTTTTTATAATGCCATTAAATGATTTAGTGGATCTCCTTAAGAAATATATTCATCTGTTTCAAAATAGATGATGATCCCATGATGCCTTGGGTCATGACCTCTTCCAGCAATAGCCAAAAATCTTCATACATATACATTTGTCTGTATCACTACAGCCCTATTATTTAAAGATATATGGAATATTAATCATGCTGAGTTTTTACAGCACATACAGCATGCATTTGTTTTAACAAGAAACTTTCATTTCAGAGAGCATGTAACTGGGCCTCAGCTTTTGATCCCTTAGATGCCCTCCTGGAGACTTCTGAGGATGAACCACTAACAGTATCAGCAGGTTCTCCATGACTGTGAATGCCATACCCTTAAGGATGTTTGCTTATACTATATCAATTTTTATTGTGCAGTTTGAATTGATGTAGTCATTATATTACAGCATTGATATGTCAGTTGTTGGCATCATAGTGGTGTAACCTGTGGTAGATGTTGGATTTAAAATGATGCAGTTGTGACCTCTATGAAATAATTGAATAAAATGTTTCTACAATCGCAGATAGTGAGACATTCACCATACTACTTGATACATAGGTTGACCTTGTGATAACTCTCTGAAATTTGTCAAACTTGGTACATATTTTGACTATATGATAACCATCTGAAATTCACCAAACTTGGTACACATGTTGAGTATATGATAACCATCTGAAATTCACCTGACTTGGTACACATGTTGACTATGTGATAAACCTTTGAAATTCACCTGACATGGTACACATGTTGACTGTGATAACCCTATGAAATTCAACAAACTTGGTACATAGGTTGACTATGTGATAACCTTATGAAATTCAACAAACTCGGTACATAGGTTGACTATGTGATAACCTTATGAAATTCAACAAACTCGGTACATAGGTTGACTATGTGATAACCATCTGCAAGAGGGATATTGTTTTTAAGACCCTCTTATAAGGTCCATCAGAGGAGATAAAAGGTGAAATTGGCACAAATTGCATTTGTAGTGATATTTTTGAATGTTCTACAGTGGACTAGTGGTTAGAGTGTCTGCCACAGGTGTGGGAAGTCATGGGATCGAACCCCATCCAATTCATACCAAAGACTTATTTAAAAAATGGTATTAACAGCATAGGACTAGTTGGCCTGGTGTCAGGATAATGTGACTGGGTGGAACATGATGCTACTTGTTTGTAGCATGATGCCTCAGTGCTAGACATCACTATAAACTGCCACACTACAGACATCATAGCGGTATGACTGAAAAATTGTTAAAGCTACATTAAAAAATCCAAATCACACACAAAAATCTATTTGTCACTTTACTCAGTGGTCACCTAATCACAATGACCATTCTAATTCCCTGCTTCTTGGTAAATTTCCTGTATCAATGTCCTGTATGTAATGTTCACCAGCATTCTTTAGTCAGTAGTCAAGTGTTTCCTACCAAACAGTGGTTTCTCTTTGGCTTATGCGGTCACTTGAGTGTATCTACAATGACTAAGTAATCTGTGCAAATTGAATTTTTGTGTCATGAGGAAGGCATTGGGAATATCTTGTGGATTGTTGTGCAAACATTTCTTATCTCACTTGCACTCATAATTCCAGTCAAGTTTACAGTGTAACTGAAAGGCGTCAATATGTCAGATTTGAAAGTGAGACAGTTTTTATCATCACTGTTGAGGATTGAAGCAATCTATTTGCTGGATGGTGTGTGTGTGTGTGTGTGTGTGTGTGTGTGTGTGTGTGTGTGTGTGTGTGTGTGTGTGTGAGAGAGAGAGAGAGAGAGATTTGGATTTTTAACATAACTCTGAGAATTTTTCAGTCATATTGCTGTGATGTCTCCATTGTTGCAGTTTATAGTGATGTCTAGCACTAGGGCATCATGCCACAGACATGTAGCATGATGTCCCAAGCAGTCACATTATCCTGACACCAGGCCAACCAGTTCTAACACTAACCTCTCAATGCTGAGCGCCCTGCAAAGCAGCTGTATTAGTACCATTTTTATAAGTCTTTGGTATGACTTAGCTGTGGTTCGAACATTTGACCTCCCGCATCTGAGGCAGACACTCTAACCACTAGGCCACATGAGTGGTTCTGCTGGATGGTGAGAAAAGTAGACATGCTATCACAGTAGAAATGTGCCATTGTGACAGGTATAGCTAGTTATCTTCAGCTAAGAAAATGTTTGTCTTTAAGAAGAGACGCGAGTTACATCCCTTTTCATGGTCAGGGGTTATTTAAAATTTGTCTGTAAAGTCAGGCAAGGTTTTGATTCATGGGTCACAAAGAATAGCCATATATGGTTTCATTGGGTTTCCGTTCATAACAGACTTCTCACAACAGTCTTCTGATCTTTTCAAGTTGAGCAATTGGCTAATCCAGATAATATCTTTGAAGCTTGAACTGCTGTTTCTAAGTGAAACTTGTACAAGTTGACTGACAAAAGAGTCAGTCCTGTTTTACAATCATATGTAAGCTGTAAGTCAGTAGTGAAATTATTGTTTTGTCATGGTGCACAAAATAAAGATCAGTGATTATTTTATGTCAGTGATGATTGAATTTATAGGATTAAAAATTAAAATGAGCTGAATACAGTAATCTTGTGTGGAACATAAATTTGGGAGAGAACAACATATATACATATGTCATGAAGAGTGCACATAATAACAATAATAATATTAAATGATGTTTGGTGCATGGTATTTGTTCAAAAACAAAGTTTAAAAGTTGAACCTGTGTACAGAGATCACCTGTGTATAATGGTCAGTTTTGCCATCTCCCATGGGTGGCCTTTGTTTTCAGGTTTGACTATATATATATACATATATATATATATATATATATATATATATATATATATATATATATATATATATATATATATACATATATATATATATATAATTTTAGGGTGTTGACAGATGAAACAGACTATTCAGTGGAGACTATGTTTTCTTATAAGTGACCATTGCTTTTACATAGAAAGAATTTAACCACAGTTTCCTTACTTTTGACATTAATAGTAAATACATAAATCCATGTCCAGACTCTCACAATGCCCCAAAATATTTCACAAAATATCTAACTTGTTTAGTGATTTATGTGACCTGTAGATAAATGAAATAAGTTTTTATAGGTGTAATGTAAGCAGTCTTTTGTCTTTTATGTCTGGTAAACGTCCACCCAAATAATATATTTAGTATTTCATATCAGTGTAAAATACGGGTATGTTAATTACTTATATTTCATGTAAAATCACTCCTGTAAGATGTATTCTAGAAATCAAATACAATAGGAAGATGGTAGAGGGCACTTTTTGATACACCCACTACTATTAAATTTACTTTGTCAGTACCAAATACTTGTGCAAAATGCAGTTGAAAATTACAGCTGCCTTCAAATAACCTTCACATTGATGTGCTTTCCTACCTTGTAAACTGTTCCTACATATCTTATTTTTTGAGGCATTGTACACAAGTAGTTTTATCATTGTTATGTGATATTGATCTGCTTTCCATGGATATTTTTCTTGCATCTTTTTGTGCAATTATGTCAGACTTCAGTTGCATTTTAATTTTTTTTTCAGGGACTGATCAGCATGACATGACGAGTCCATGCAGTATGAACTCCATTTTCAAATTTTTCACGGAGCGGTATGAAAGGACATTACATCCTGCAGAGCACAAGAGTAGTAGCATTATTAGCAAGAGATTTTCTCCTGAGAGGTCAATGGTTAGAGGTCAAGGGGAGGGGAAAGACTCAGAGGAGGAGTCTGATACCACTGCTACCAAATCCGATGATGAGGCTGGTCCTACCAAAGAAGATAAGAATGAAATGTTATCACAGATACCTTTCGTAGATGATGTAGAAATGGAAGAGAGACCACAGCCACAAGGCAGAGCTGAAGGGGAGAACCCAAACTCACCCCCCAAAAGTGAACTATAGATTATATTGTTGAGAGATGTGCTCAGTTGTTTGTGGAATATATGGTACCTGTATTGTTCATAAATCAAGCTTTTAAGTTCTATCCATTAACACCACTGATCTCAGTGGTTGCTTTCATTTCATTTACAGGCATAAGCCTATGAGAAGTAGTTTCTATCATTTTGATACTTTTGAATTAGTTTTGGGAGCTCTACAAGTATAGTGCTTTGAACTGAAAATCATTACATTTATCTTTACTACTGTCATCCAAATAATTGCATTATCCCATTCTTTTCGTCTTCAGTAATAATCTAGTATAATATGGATGGAAAGCAACCAATATTTGGAGTTCACATTGTAATTATCTTAATGTTATTAAGTGCCTTTTATTCTTTCTGAATTTTTAGCTGAGATAAAGCAGCCCCAAAAGATTCTTGTTAAATTATCCTTTTAATACTCCTTTGATATTTATGACCACAGGTAAGAAGAATGTTGAAATTACAGTCTTCATTGGCCGTCTTTTGTGGGGTGTTTTGTTACTTCATGTAATTTTTTAATATTAAAAAGAGAGCAGTTACCTCATGCTCCATTTGTTTTTAGCTGAAAAAGAAACCATTTCTAATTATAATATTTACTTTTGTTTGAAAACTGCAATGACTATGTAAATTGGCTTGATAACTTGTTTAAACCAGTATTAGCTCTATAGTATCCTTCATAAAATGATACCAAAGGAAAAAGATATTTACTTAGAACCCCAATACATGGTAATTCAGGAAAAATAGAAATTTGATAAATAAATCCCACCTCCTACCTGCATTCTGGTAAACTGTATTAATGCCCTCGCTTTTTGGGCTGAGGGTAGGGGAGTTGCCATTTCATGCAGATTCATGGATACACCACTGAGGAATTGTTAAAACAGAGACTCAGGATCTTATTTACTGCTATACTGTCCCTACAAACAGTGAGGAAAAGATCAGATGAGGTACCCATTAGTCCACAACATTCACAACCAGTGGAACAGAGAATAAACATGAAATCGATGAGTTAGATAGTATCATGGAGATGAGAAGAAAAAAAAATCACATAAAGACATAGTACTTTACAATCTCAGCTGACAGAGTTTTGAGAGATTTGAATTTTATAAAAATGCATTGAAAATCAAAAAGCTAGAGAATAATATTTGCACAAAATTTATTGACTTGGACAACAAGATGATGACTAATGATAACACTCTCTCAGAGTTGCAGTAAAAGAATTTGACAAAGTTAAGAAAAAAGAGAATGCCAGAAAGAAAATGAATGAGAATAGTGCATGATTAGAAATTAGCTTATGATTTATTTGTAACAGATTTGAATTAGGAGATCATGTTGATCAATTAGAAAGAGAAAATGTTCATTGAGAAGTAGTTAATAATGGTGTGGCAAGAGGTAGTATAGAGTAATTATTCAAACAGATGAAACAAATGATTTAAAGATTTCAGTTGTTTTGAAACGAGTTTACAATAAGGACAGATGCATTCAGAATGCACATTAAATGTTAGAAACGAGACAGTTTAAACAAAATAAAAACAAAAACATAGAGATGCTTAAAACTAAATTGAATTCAGAAATGGGCACAAAGTGACAAAGAGTCACAAATTGGGTCTTGGAATGGATGAATTTTAAAAGGTAATTGACAGTAATAACAAGGAACTAGAATAAGAAGTGGAACTACTGTCTGGAGATATATTGCTTTACTAGTTTTGCATTATGGCAAGTCCAGAGTACCCAGATGGTGTTTAGCAATGGAAATGTGGTGTATTTCAGGATGGTTTATGATAATGACCTCAGTGAGGGATTGTTAGATTCTTTTTAAAGCTGAAATAACATCAGGAATATTTGCTTCCAGATTTAAATATGTTTTATCTTAATTTGCTGAATTCAAGTTACACAATGGATACTTTATAGCAATATTTCAAAAAAAAAAAGATATCTGGCTTGTATACAATTTTTCATTAATTTTAAATTGACTCTTTTATTGACTTACAGATAAACAATGCGCCATAATAGATTTTATAAAAGGAATATAATCTTCACAGGATATAAAAGAATCATGTAGATATTACCTACAAGAGAATATTGTTTCAGTCCTTAATTTCAAATGTCCTGGTTCACTCAGACCAGCTGCAGTCATACCTATCAGCAGAATCAAAATTTATTACTCTTACACATGTTTCGAGAGCAACCCTTTATTTTGCTATTTCCTACACAATGGTTGTATAAGGAAAAATTATTGGATATGCAATAGTAATTGTCGAGTATTTGCAGGGAACAACTGACTGTGCACTTTATTTAATCCAGATGGCCCAGAAGAACAATAAAGTTAGTCATGACAAAGGCTTGTAAGATATAAGAAAAACTGTAGAGTTTAATGCAAACAGAGTAAAGATACTGGATTACTTGAATGATAGAATGAGAGAACAAATTTTGGTAACTTAATATTTAAACATTCTGGATGATTATTTTGGTATCTGTGCATCTGCTCATCCAGAAAAATGAAGCGATACTAAACTTCATGACTTTACCAACCTCTCTGACGAACAAGTAAAATGCATGTACATATTTGTTGCACTTATTGTGTGTATTCATATGTATTAGCATAGAAATAGCTTTTTTATGCCAATAAATGGCAACATATGGTAAATACCTAACACATCACAAGCTGAAAAAGATACATTCAGGAGTTCAAAATTTCAATCCAACACATTATTACATCACTTACACACTGAGCACCCTTTACAAGTTTGTATACCAAAATTAAATCCAAAGATTTGATTGTACCTGGAAGTTTTTGTGTCGTTTGATATGAAGGTAACAGAAATTCTAACAATGCAGTGTTAAACAATTAGGCAAAGTTCTATGAAACACATCGAGTTGAATGAGCATAACAGTTTAGGTAGAGCACTATGCAAGACACCAGGTTGAATGAGTATAACAGTTTAGGGAGAGTGCTGTGAAAGACATCAAGTTGAATGAGTATAACAGTTTAAGTAGAGCATTATGCAAGACACCAGGTTGAATGAGTATAACAGTTTAGGTAGAGCACTATGCAAGACATCAGGTTGATTGAGTATAACAGTTTAGGTAGAGCACTGTGCAAGACATCAGGTTGAATGAGTATAACAGTTTAGGTGGATTGCTGTGAAAGACATCAAGTCGAATGAGTGTAACAGTTTCATGATGTACATATATTTGATGTACATATATTTGTGGTTATCTCTTGATTATGATGATAGGATTGAACAAATTATGAATGACAAATTGAGAAAGTTATGATAAGGAGTGGGTAATGCTCAGAATGTTGGTACTGATGCCGTACAGTATGTGGTATATGATAAAAGGTTAGAACACAATTAGACTTTCAAATACTGGTTAATCATTGTTAATTATCCTTGTGCTATCCCACATAATTTCGGATTTAGCATAATACATGTATTTGCAAAAGTCAGAAGTAATAGGTGGTGGTAAACAGTAGCATGAACTGGAAAACAATTGTCTTGAATTTGATCTAATTACTGCAGAATATATTTAACAATCATTAAATGACAAATACAGAAATGGAATTGCTTTCTTGTACCAAGTACAACACAAAGGAGATAATTATTCTCATTACATGCAATACAATTTGAACAAAAGTCTCACACTTCATTCTCCAGAATGAGGTTGAATGGTATTTTGATATTGTATAAAAAATGGAGTAAATAACCAAGAAAGCTTTTTCATTTCAGTCTTAGATATTGTGTTTGTGATTATAGAAGACCTGCAAATTTTGTTGATTCCCCATATTTACAATTGAGTCAACAGTTTGCTCAAGCCACATGTATTTATTTGATGAACAATGAAAGCACACAGAATGCAGTAGGATAAGTGTTAAAACTATTTACATGGATAACCATCACATCTTGCTTGACATGAGAAGTACATGTGATAATAGATTGCATGGTAGCAGTCTTGGCTAATATTGGACATGGTATCAACATACTCACCAGCAGAAGAATATAATATGCATGCTGCAAAATATTTATTAATTTTGTGTCTGGTACTAAGGTCAGCATTTGAAATGGTTCAAATCAGTTACGTCTTAAGTATCATTAAACATAAGTAACAAAGCCTTATAAGAAGATAATTTGTGGAGTGACGATTCTTGTAAAAGATTGTTTGCACCATATCTGGTAGAAACTGAAAACATTTTTTGATTGCATCATTATTATTTATCCAATTTTTCTGTTGAACAAGATGTATAACAAAGTGGGTACTGGAGGGTAAACATATGATTAAGATAAGTTTCAAACTTAAACGAGAAAATTGGTTAGAGTTACTGGTTGGTGTTTATTAATAAATCAATATTTTATTATGATTGATGACTGGCAGTTCTGACAATGTTAGGAAAAGCAACTAACCTAACAAAACTGGCTGGTAGATATTTTCCAATATCAGTTTGGGCAATTGTACAGAAGTGATAGTCTGTGTTTATAGATTTACGAGATAGGACACATTTTATTATTAGTGTAAAAACATTTGTTTGATATAAACCATGTTATTCTAGATGAAATGAAAATAAAAAGTTTTGAAACTCTCAGACAGAACGAATGAGGCATGAGTATGTTCTTTGATTACTTAGATGTTCATGTATTTATATTGTGTACCTAACAAAATGCTTGTCATATGTAAATAAATCAGCTTAATCAGTTTTTATGATCTACATAATTGAATGGTAATTTCTTTTCATGACTAAATATGCAGTCTTTGAAATTTTTGAGTGTTAATTTCATTTTATAGTACTCACTCTTATAGAACTTCATGAACATTCGTTTAATTTTTTGCTAGTGTGAACGAATGAAATTTTCATCTTAACATACAGAACTCTACAATAGTTACATTGTCTAACATACCTTTGAAAATTCCAGGGCATTTCTTATTCATTAATATGGTTTTTTGGATAGTCACTATTGTCATAAAGCTTGTTATTATCCATAATGTTATCTTGTCCATCTGCCCATCCATATGTTTGTTACTGGCTTTTTTTTCACACATTGACTTGAATTGAAAGAAGTAAAATGGTTTCTGCAAAGTAACTTGAATTCTCCATCACCTTCAGCTATCAGACTTTGTGGATAGCTTGCACTTGTGGTCAGCAAAAATGGTGATTTTGGGGATAAAAGATCAGAGGTCTCTTTGACTGGGAAAAAAAGAGATTTTTATACAAAAGCCTGAGTTGTTCACAATTTACAGCTACCAAATTTCGTTTTTGGCTTGCTCTTGGGATACGGAAGATCCCTATAAATTTTGGGAACAAAAGGTCATAGGTCAAGGTCACTGACTGACAGAAGAAAAATGGTTTCAACACCATAGCTCGAGTTCTCCATCCTTTACAGTTAACAGTTTTTGTGGATAGCTTGCCCTTAAGGGAAAGAAGAATCCTATCAATTTTGAGGTCAAAAAGTCAAAGTCTTTTTGATTGAAAGATGAAAACTGTTTTCTGCACAGTACCATCAGTTTTACAGACCTGGATTAAATGTTGTGGATGTCTTACACTTGGGATAGCATCACATTTTTGTATATTTTCTGTATAAACAAAGTCAGTTATTATTGAAGAGTATTAATTATCACATAGTCGGTACACTTTGCCTATAGTGTGTGCAGTTTCATATTTTTGATATTATACATGTGAACATATCA
Source organism: Megalonaias nervosa (assembly GCA_016617855.1). Taxonomy (NCBI): domain Eukaryota; kingdom Metazoa; phylum Mollusca; class Bivalvia; order Unionida; family Unionidae; genus Megalonaias; species Megalonaias nervosa. The sequence continues at coordinate 89,167 of JAECUM010012986.1, forward strand.
CTTTATGTGATTCTTATTGGTCCAAATAAGCCCATGAAATTATTGTGCAGTATTCTTTTTACTGATTGGCTGCAAACGTGGGAAAACTTTTTTTAACCCCGCCTTCTGGAATTTTTTGTTTTCATTGAACTTTTTTGGCCACCGTTTTTTGATTCAACTTGCAAATGGGAATTGGGAAAAAATGGTGTCGTCCAGTCTCAATATTGCCAATTTACCCCCACAGGGGTTTGTTATGTCATGTATAACATATCATAACATGAAAAATGGCAAAACCCCCAAGACAAGAAAAATAACAACAAGTAAAACTACCGGTATTGCTTAGATGATAAAAGAGGGTGGGGATGGATGGGCGGCATATCTGTAGCATGGAATCCACCTTATATACAAGTTTGGTTTAAATATGAACTTACTGAAGTAAATAAACTCACCTTTGGTCACAGAAGAATGTAGACATAAACTGGTCTCCCCAACTGACAGAACTTTATCCAACCGCAGCATATTTACACAGTAAATATGTAATGCAAGTCCAACTCAAAAAGAGATTTGTTTACGTCTTCTGTACAATCTAATGTTCCAAATCAAATACTGCAAAATATCCGGTCACAAATACATTGCAGTAAATATGTGTATTTCTGCATCCAGTAATCTTCTTCTCACAAAAATATCACAACAATGCAACATTAGTTGTGATGTGGAAAATTTCAATGTAAATACTGTCACTGTGTTGTGTAGGCCAACTCAAACCGGTACTGTGCACTGTATCAAACAATGTAACATCACATGCAGTGGACATTTTGTGTTGACAAATGTTTTATCTTTTGTAAAATGTTCTATTTATTTGGATGGACACTTATTCTTTGATTTATAATTATCAAAAATGTATAATATACTTGTACTATTTCAACTTTATTTGGGACTATTTTTTATGCACAACAAATGAAAGGTACAGCATCTGTCAGAATGAATGAAATTATTCGTTCTTCTTTCTCTCTAAATAATTTCCCCTGAAATAAAACTATGTGATAAAGAGAACCTCAAATGGGTAATGATTTAATATTAAATTTATAAAACTCATTAAATAATATCCAGCTTTTGCAAGCCAAGGCTTGCAAAAGCGGAACATTATTCAACTCGTTTCATAAATTCAATATTAAATCATTACCCATTTGAGATCCTCTATATATGGCGCAGGCATATACTCTTCTTGCCAATATACTGTGTTGTCTCTGTTCACCAGACAAGCACTGAATGAACATAATTATGTATAAGGGATATTTTTTTGTAATTTGGTTGCATTCATTAAATGCTTAGCTTCAGTAGTTAAATGGTAATGGTCAAGATTTCTGTCTTTAAATAGTTTTCTCAGAAAAAACATATATGATGAGTTAAAATTTCTTTTTTCTTCAGTTGTGAACAAAGTATGTTTTTCACTTTTAGTTTTAATTCTTGATACACATGTATTGTGATTTTACTTGATACATAATACAAATCTTTGAAAACATTTTGTTCCTTTGTAAAATTTTGGTTTCTTTTCAATAGATTGAATTAACATACAAACAGAACACTTTGTTAATGAACATTCAATAGACACTTCACAGAACGAACATTCACGTAGTTTCTTGCTCCAACTTGAAGCTAGAAAGCTACATAGCCATTGGAGCAGCGGAATACATTCTCAAGAGGACAAATTTCTTCTGACTGGTTATAGTATTCTCTTCTAAAGGCACATTTAACAAATAAATAAACACAGATCCTGTGCTTCAGTAAGTTAAATCATAGTTCATCCAAGGAATTCAAAGGGTGCATGCAAGAAAGAAATATAAAGCCATTAAAATTATAAAATTTCTTGTATATATATATATATATATATATATATATATATATATATATTCACTGTAATTAATGATTATTATTGGTGTTGGTAATATTTTCAATTTATGCTTGTACCTAACCATGCATTAAATTTCTTTTCAAAACATTACTGCCATGTATATCTTGTACTAGGGACAGATGAAAAAAAGAATAAAACTATCAATATTGAGTATGACTGTATTGAGGATTTTGCTCCAGCAACTACTATTACAATTTCCTTAATTTTTCATAATGTTATTATTATTATTATTATTATTATTAAAGACACTTTAAATGTGTATATCATTTAAAAAGAACCTTATTTGATCATGACTCATAGTTCATAATAATAGTAATAATAAACTTATTTTTATTTAACCTGTCAAACTGGAATGTTGAATTTAGATTTGATATGACTTAGTATTAAATTAATTTGAAGAAACAAAACAGAATCAAGAAATCTAATTAAAAATTAATTACCATCACAATGAAATATGTTACAACATTATATTTTATTTGATATGAAAGAAAATGAAGGACACAGAAGTAGAATGATTTACACAAATCAGTATGAATGGTCAGCTGATATTCAAAATAAAATAAAAAGATGATGATAAAAACTGTAGAACTTAATGCATAGTTTGAAGTATACAAAAATGATATGCCATAAATAGAAATCATTTGAACAATGAAAAAAAATGTTTCTAAATAATTCCAATATCAAATATGTTTACTGCTGAAATAATATAATGGGAAAGAACATAAAAGGACACAAAGTGCCCATGCTGCGTTACGGAAACATAATAAGGAGAAACCATGAAGTTGTGAGGTTGCCATGCAATTGTAAAGTTGTTATGCAACTGTATAGTTGTGATATTTGTGGTCATTCATTGATTAGTATTTATAGTCTGGATGTGTTGGAATTTGCAGTAGACAAATGTTGTTTTCGAGAAGCCCGTTAATAAGGGGAAAATAATTGACTTCTAGCAGAATTCAAGCCAGGGTTGTATTCAGTCAGCAAAGAGACTCCTTGTATAAATTTGTTGCAAGCTTCGTTTCCTTTTAATGAAAAATTTATACATCTCGTGGTATATCATTGATACAGCGTACATACTATACATATATTCTATATATTTACCACAAATGCTTTCCAGTTGATATTGATACTACCTGAACCTTAAAGTTGTGAAATGTTTGTATATGTTCTATTTCTCAGTCTAAGCTGTCTCTCTGTCTGTCTTACAAAAATTTATAATCAAAATGGGCCTGGGTTTCCTGGTGACTTTTGGAACAATGCTAGCTTTGATTTTGGTCCACTGTAGATAGGTTTCATTATCAAAAGTACTCAAGATTTGTAAAAGTGTACACTTGGGATATCCCCTGAACTCAATATTTTTAAAATTGTACACTTGGGATATCCCACGTACTCAATATTTATTTGTAAACGTGTACACTTGGGATATCCCCTGAACTCAATATTTTTAAAAGTGTACACTTGGGATATCCCCTGAACTCAATATTTATTTGTAAACGTGTACACTTGGGATATCCCCCCCCCCCCCCGTAATGAAAATGATTCCGTCGATAGTTAAACGCATTTCTCACAATGGAAATGGCAGTTAATGTTTCAGCAACGAGTTTTTTTTTTTTTTTTTCAGACCATAGAATTGAAACCTCTTCTTTATTTGCAGCACAAGTCTTGAGAATTTATATTAACACCCCACCCCACCCCACCCCACCCCCAACAAAATAACAACTTGACAGAGCCAAGCCAGACATGATTGTCCTATCATTGGGCAATGCAATTACGTACTGACAGCACAAAACATATGGAGCTCATCCAGGAACTGTAGAAGAGAAATATTGCACCGTGCCTAAACGTTGTTTCAGCCGCTTCTGAAACTGGTATATACTAAAATATGGAGTAGATTTGTGGAGAGGAGTGGATTGTTAGGTTATGAGTTTGGAAAATGATCTGAATGTGATTTTACTGAAGTGATTGTTTCTTTGCTTTCAGCTTAAACACATCTTTTTCACAGGTACTATAAGGGGTACACAGAGGCAGTCAAACTATAAGCAACTAAAATCAGAGATAACTTTGATAAATACCATAAGCTGAATGGTGAGTTGACAGAAATATCACTGACAAATCATGGAGTTTCATCAGCTATGTTTCTTCCTCTTTTCTCATATTGCAACTTGAGGTTTAGTTTTACGTTATTTTTTATGTTTTGTGTTGACACTGGACACATTAAGGTTGTAGAGTGATATGGAAATTAAAGTGCACACTAAGGTAGCTGACTTTGGCTAGTCCGATGAGACTACATCCTTCTGGTCACCAGTATGACACGCTTTTTATTGAATATAAGCTGCCAGGAGTTTACATGTCCCCCTAATCCACCACCCGACCCGATATATGGGGAATTACCTGAAATTATTTTCTATATTGAAAGTACAAAATAAATGTAAGAAATCATGTACAAAAATTTGACATTAGGGTCCACCTTTTCATAAACTCGTCATTTCTGTTATTCACTCTGGTGACATAATTTTCCAGCCTTTCATATAATATAACCAAATTTGTATAATAGGAGAGATTTTGGATTTATGATGCACAAAGTGATAAGTATATAATATAATTTGCAAGCAAAATTAGGAAGTTAACAAGATTATCAAAGTTCTTATTTCCTATAAAGACATCTTTTCGTGTAATTCTAAAATCTGGATTGTAAGTTTGGATCCACTCTACAAATATTTTCCAGAAATGGTCCGTAACTGAACAGCAGTAGAATAAGAGCTCAGTTTGTTCTATTTCCGACTTAAAGAAGGTGCATTTATCACTATGTCTTAACTAAGTCTTTTTCAAAAACTGGTTAGTGACAATATTTCTATGTCGAGATCTAAAATGAAAACTAACTAGTCTTGTGTCTTTTGTACAAAGTTTAGTCAAAACAAAAGAGTTGGTCCATTCATTTGCACTAATTACACACTCTAGCTGCCTTTTACCAAATTTCATGTTTACCATTCGACTTTTGCATCTTGGTTTTATCAGATATATATAAATTAATTCTTTTCTGTGCTTTTACCATCTGGAGTGAAGTTTTGTGGAAAACTACACGAAAACTATTTCTACTTTAAAAAATGCCAAAACTTTTAATTTTATTTTACCACGCACGTCACATATCTTTTAGATAAGAGCAAAGTACTGAATGAAATTATTAGTTTGTGTTGTTTTATTTCATCAAAACTTAATAGAGATCCTTGTGCATCAAAAAGGTGTTTAATAAGTACAACACAGTTTGTTCTCCCCCTATTATATGATTTAAAATTATATATTGTAACGAAATTAAGAATATCTTGAGACAAATATTCTTGAATAGTCGATGGTTAATTTCTCCATTAACAGTCGATGGTTAATTTCTCAATTGAGATAAAGCATAAATAATGTCACGCCAAAATATTTTAAATTGATTTATACATCTCTTTCAATTGGTTTCTCGCAATTTTATTAACAGTGTACCTCCAAAGTTTCCAAATATTTATTTTGTGAAATCAGTTGTTGCGATAAACCGTCTTTCGCTAAAGGTTGCCTAATCCAGGAAAGTTATACGAGTGTATCTTTTCACACTCGTTAAAGCATGCTTCTCTATATATGAGAGAGAGAGAGAGAGAGAGAGAGAGAGAGAGAGAGAGAGAGAGAGAGTCCACCCTTCAGAAATGGGGTTTATTCAAGCCTGTCATAAGCCTATGGTTATGCAGTTACTAAGCCTTAATGATGCTGTTGTATTTTTGTTTTGTGCTTCTTTTTTGCTTGTGTCTTAATTCTAATAAACTCTATCACTGACACTCTTCCCTGATATTTTTCCTTGGGTTTATTCAAACCTATCTC
>JAECUM010012987.1:0-59334 GCA_016617855.1 Megalonaias nervosa
ATGATAATATTTTTCCAGACTCTGAAAAGTCCTTGAATTTTTGAAAAATTGATGACAGTCGGGGACAGTCCCGGGAATTTTCCACCACCAATTGATGCCGGAAACAGTTAAGTAATCGAGTCGTAACTGAACTGATCCTGAGTTAAATTTTATTGTGTTCTGACCAGAATATTCAGAGGTTGCAGTATGGATCTTTTGCTGTACATGTGTTGATTCGATCCAAACAATCAGCACATAGATTTGTCTAGTAGATTTTTCCACGGACTGCTTGATATCCGTATTTTTCCTTACTCAGAAGGTATGAAAACCAGTCTAGCATCACAAGAGGCTAACATGGTGGTGGTAAAGCTTAGCCGCTTACCAGATGGCCTTTGTTAAATTCTTTGTTAAATCGAATCCTACCTGCATGAAATCGATATGAAAATTATTTATTTTCTCAGAAATTGAGAGTATTTAAATCTTATGTCTTTAATCTGCTGAAAGACAAGACAAAACTACAGCATTCATGAAATTTGACCCAGTACTCGATTTGTATTGCTAGTCACAAAAATACACAAATCTCATAACCCACATTTTCAAATGTTATAGAAAAAAAATAAAACATTAAATAAAAGTTGTATGCTGGTTGTAATAAAAACACAAAAACGAAAGAACACAAAATTCTTTACATTTATACCGTGAACAACTACGGGGTTTTTTTTGTATCAAGTGATTGTGAATCTGATGGGTGATTGGTGGTCACGTGATTGGTTGATGGCTCTGACTGGCCAGATTGCTGTGACAGCGACAGGTTTCTTGTTCTCGAAATAAATATGTTGAGAATTATGTTCTTTCTGGTTTTTACAAAAGGTATCTGACTTTCATTTAATATAATTTAAGATTTGTGAAGTCATGTGACTAGTAATGCAATGGCGAGCACATGGTCAGGTTTCATCTATGCTGTAGTTGAGTCTGGTCTGTCAACAGATTAAAGACAAAGAATATAGTACTTGCCATTTCTGAGAAAATAAATCGGTTTCCTATTGATTTCATGCAGGTATAAGTCATTATAATGTCGTTTAAATTTGGTAGGCCCACTGGTAAGCGACTAACATATGCTGCTACCGCACGGTGGTGGCAAATTCTAAATTTTAGATATGCAATTGCTCTGACCCTACACCTCACCCTAAATGCCCAAATGTGAAAAATGGGGTGGAATATTCGGAGGAAACCCGATTAGAAAACGGACTGCTATTCTTTTTAAGCCAAATTTATTGTCCAAAAATGTTGAATTTCTGAGCTGAACTTTGGTGTGAAACTATTACACAGTGAGATGTAGCTTGAAATGTTGGTTTCAGATCTTGAATAGAACGCAGGGGAAATGAGAAATTGTCGTCCCTTGTTTTATATTTTAAAAAACGATAGGAGCCCCTGTATCAATACAGGTTTGGGGACTGGTTTATCGAATCACAAGAAGACAAGTTGATTTTACAGAAAATTCAGTCCTTGTTTATACAACAATGTATAATTTTGCAGGTCTTTTGTCAAAATTTAAATCAACCCTTTTGTAATTTTTTAAAATGATGGATTTTTAATTAAATTGTCCTAAGGAGTGTATGTTGTTTGAAAAATCTTGTTTGGGATTTTATTGGCACACATAAATTCAGGGTTAAACTTACTTGTTACAGGATAAGATTCTAATACTCTTTTAATGTTTTGTTTTTTGCATACTGTGATAGGAAATGTTTACTTCATATAACATGCATATATATATTGCTATAGAATTCTTTAGAATTAAAGGTTTGAAAGGAAACAAAACTAATTTATGTTCATTATGTTGTTTCCACATAGCAACACAATGCAGGTCAGCAAAGTAAAGTCAGAAATTGTATTCTGTACATTGATAATGACTTTACATGCCAATTATTGGAATATAGTCAAATTTGTTTCGTGTGATACATTTTTGGTTTTGTACATGATCGTCTTTTCTGACTTAGATGCTTTGGAGAGTCCTCAAAGAGAAATGTCTTTAGATTTAGAAAATGAATTTTTTATGATCTAAAATGTATTTTAATTTCATTCAGTAATGGTCATATGTGAACCTTGAAAAAATTAATTTCATCCTGGAAAAACCCTGGAAATGACCTGGAAATTTATCTTTGCAAAAGTGTGGGAGCCATGGGTTGGTGCCTCATCGCATAGTTTTGCTGGGTCTTTAAATTTATGGTTCAGAGCAACCATAAGACATGGTCCCCCATGCAGATCTATCGAACCACATTATTATATGGTAACATCAAAAGTTTGAGCCTGTTCCTATTAATAGGTGACTGTTACACCTTGAAGGCAAATCATCGTCACATTATGCTCCAAGGTGAAATACTGGATAAATTATTAAACACTTCATATAATCCCTGTACATATTAAACAATATTTTCATTTTGAAATTGTTTTCATTTTGAATTTATCTTGCTTCACTGCATTTCACACTTGTCTGTTTACAGTTAAATTGTAACTTTGTGCATGTTTTAGGTTTCAGTTAGAACATGCTGCATGTTTTAGGGTTAAATTGTAAAATGTTACATGTTTAGGGTTCAATTGTAATGTGCATGTTTTAGGGTTCATTTGCAACAAGGTGCATGCCTTAGGCTTACCATGTAACATGGTGCGTGTTTTAAAGTTAAATCATAACATAGTGCACGTTTTGGGTTAAAATCATGACATGTTTAAATGTTTTCAATTTAACTGGTAACCTGGTGAATGTTTAAGGATTTAATTCTAACATGGTGCATGTTAGGGCACCAAGGATGCTTTTTAAAGCACATTTCTACCAAGGCATTTGAGTTGTTAAAATAATTTAGTTTTAATCTTTAGACCTGTTGCATTATTCGGTATACCAAAAATGGCTGCATTTTGGACTTTTCTGTTTCTGATCTTGCTCATTCAAAAGGTTTTGATTACATCCATTCTACAGCTTTTACCTTTGCCTGATTTAGTGGGTAGCTTGTACGTAGCTGCCAAGTGTTCCGTTTTTGTTTTTTTTTTGTATTTGTCCTGTATTTGGACCTGAATACGGATCTAAGGGTGTTTTTTTGTGCAAAAATTCGTTTCTTAATTTTAAAAAATTAAAAAGAAATGCCTTGCAATTTTCAATTTAGAACGGGCACTCGGTTCCATTCTGATAGAAATGTATCGCATGTATATAGGAACTGGAAGGACAATTGTGCCGTCTTGTTTAGATTTGTGAAACCATCTAGTAAAGGAGAAAACTTTACGTTTTGCAAATTGTGTAATGTGATTTCGCTATTGGGCATGGAGGTGCCCATGAAATACAAGATAACGAATAAGCTAATAAACATCAGCTTGCTGCTTATCATACACAACTCAGCCCGAACTTATGACATATATAATACCAGAGAGAACCTTGACGTAATTCAGTCAAAATTCGGTTTATTAAATTTCTTTTAGAAATGAACCTTCCTCTTTCAGTTACTAGTGTTGCTGGCGATTTGTCTCGCACATGTTTTCCAGACCGTAAAATTGCAAAGGATTACTCGTATGCAAGAAAGAAAACAGTTCAGTAAGAAAACCACAGAATTGAGATCATCAGTGAAAGTTGGTACATTGGAATCGATAATAATTTTAAAAAAAAACAAGGTGTGGAAAAGGCTTCTATAAAGAGCCTGTGTCTGCATGTGTTGCACTCTTGCACCTTCTGAATGGGCACCCGAATGGAACATGGTGCCCGTCCAGAAGGTACACGTGTGCAACACGTGCATCTTTGACATTAAATAATTATGTAAGGCACTCTCCTACATTACTGATGGTTGTATGTGTTGTAAATAGTTACACATGCATTAAAATTTTAAAAATCAATATTTGTTCCTGAAAATCAGTATTTTTGTCACAAGCAGTCGGTATTTTTGTACTCAGGGGTTGGCAGCTATGCTTGTATTTAGTATAAGGAAAAAACCTATTGATTTATGGGGTTTAAAAGGTCAGTGGGCAAGGTTTTTGTAACTGCAAGAAGAAGAATGGTGTCTGCACAATAGAATTTGCTCTGCATCACAGACCAGAAAAAAACTTTAAGGATGTCTTTCATTTGGGGTATGAAAGAAGTCTATTGGTTTTGCTGACTTCAGAAAAAAAATAATAGTTTCTCTCCAGAGATTTCAGTTCTGAACCATGGACCTTCACCAAAGTTTGTAGATCACTTGCACATTTAGTAAGAAAAGCTTCTTGATTTGAGGGTTTAAAAACTCTGCATTAGAATAAAAATGGTTTTGCATAACATCTTTCGTGCTAGATTATGTTAAAGTTTGTGGAGGGCTTGAGGTATGGATGAGGCCTATTGATACATGGATCAAAATGTTGAAGGTTAGGGTCCCTGTGGCATAAAGAAGAATGGGGTGTTGCAGAATAACTTAAGGTGCAAGTTCCATGACCAAACTTTGGCTTGCATTTAGGGTCAAAAAGAAACCTACCAATTTGGGGGTTGAAAAGGTCAGTCATGGTAAGTCAGATTTGAAATCAATGATTTTTGCATACAGTTTGTGGAAGACCACATATCTTGACCCAATGATCAAGGTCTTGAGCCATCCCATAAAAAGTCTAGGGAGGAGAAATGTTAAACACAGGGTTGGCATATAATGTACTGTTTGAAGTTACAATGGACTGTCACTAAAAGTAAACTTATTTAAGTTGAAACTATTTTGTAATGGCCTAAAAATTGAATTAGGCCATTGAGATATAAATACAAATATGCCTACCAAACTTTGTATACAGACATGAATACCCTGTCTAGGTATTTGGTTGAAGAAAGAGAAACTGAAGATTTAAAAAAATTTCAAACAAAATTTTAAAAACCGTTTCCAATTTACCGTGTCCTGAAAATGTAATTGGGTCACTTATGACACAATAAAGTGTGTAATACTTGAGGGATCTACGTATAATGGTTTGGTTTGGCTTGGTGTTTTACTGCACAATTACATTATTTAGTTCAGAGCCAGTTGGAGTAAAGTGCCTTGCCCAAGGACACGCACAGTAGCTGACATTCACAAAAGACTATGATGTCATGTTGGTCTTAAATGAAAAATGATGCCACTTTGATGCCTAATATGGCTTCCATCTAATCTTGTTGTTACTATTCCTCCCGAATGCAAAAATCATATTGACATTGAGTTTGCACCAGACTGCTTCACCTGATTTACTTGTGTTGTCTAATTAGTCTTTAATGAAAATGGTGTTAATCTGATATCATGTATCATCTTGAAAATCTTATTGATAGTACTCCATTGGAAAGGAGTAATATTTCCATGATAGTACTCCCCTGGAAAGGAGTAATATTTCCAAGGGGTTGCCAGAAGACTTGTGATCTCTAGCTGGTGCTAAATGAAAATAGTGCTACTTGCACTTACATTATGGCCACCACTGTGGCCATCTTGAGAATCTTTTTAATGGATAGTAGTAGTATCAACATGTTTCTACTGAATGGCTTATTGTGATGTCATATTGGTGCTAAATGAAAATTGAGTTTCTTGGGTACCAGTATGGCTACCATATGTTTTTATTGATTGGTCAAGTAACATTTGTCTTACAATTTATGACCACTCTGGTGGCCTAGTGGTTAGAGTGTCCACCTCGGATGCGGGAGGTCGTGGGTTCGATCCCTGGTTGAGTCATACCAAAGACTTACAAAAATGGTACTAACAGCTGCCTCGCTTGGCGCTCAGCATTAAGAGGTTAGTGTTAGGACTGGTCGGCCTGGTGTCAGGATAATGTGACTGGGTGGGACATCATGCTACATGTCTGCGGCATGATGCCCCAGTGCTAGACATCACTATAAACTGCCACACGCAGACATCGTAGCGATATGACTGAAAAATTGTTAAAGCTACGTTAAAAATCATAATCACATCACATCACAATCTGTTATGACGTCTAATGATGTCTGTTTGGTCGTAAATGAAAATGGTGCTAATCTGACTTCTGAAAGAATGGCCATCTTGAAAATCTTACCTTTACTTTTCCAGGGTGGCTGGTTTTAATATCCATATTGTTCTTTCACCAGAAAGAGACTTGTGTGTCCAGTTAGTCGTAAATGGAAATGATACCAGTGTTTTATCTATTATGGTAACCATGGTAGCCATCTTGAAATTATTGTTACTGATGGCGAGTCATAGCAGCCTGGGTTTTCCACCAGAATACTTCCGATGTCCGATATGTTCACCATAGCAACCAATTTTAAAATGTTGTACAAGAAGAATATCATTGTCAGTGATGGTTCCAACAATATTAAGATGAGAGGAAGAAATGGTCTTGTCTTGAATTCCTTTTGGCCATTAGAGCATCAATCCCTTTGAGGGACTCCTTACTGTTTCATCCGCTCAGTAACTTTTCTAAATGTTTTTTTTTGGAACAGGCTTCACTGTGCACATTTTTATTTATTCTGTTTGATAACAGTGATCCTAAATGGTCTTCTAAGAACAGGCTTCTGTACATTTTCTTATTGTTTGGTCCGTTGAAAGTGTTGGTGCTAAATTTTTTTCTTGCTAAAGGCCTTGCTGTACATATTTTTATTGTTTGGTCTGTTCAACAATAATGCATCTTTCTGATTGCAGGAAAAGGCCCAGTCCATGCATGTGGACTTTCATTTTGCAGACAGATCAAGTCCTGACATTAAGGCCCAGGTGATAACACAGCTTACACCTCCACAGAGTGATAAGAAACATCCAAACATCGATAAGCAACTACATGTATCTGAGAGTGAGTGCAGCTGAATTTGCGGATATTTTAGGTGCATTTACTATGGATACTTTCGTGGATTTAAAGATGAGTGCTGAGAAATTCGTTTTTAAGGGACAAGGGAAAAGAAGAGAATGGAAGGAACAATAATCCAACATCTGCTGTTATTTATTTATTTATTTGTGTCAGAGCAAAACAGGTGAAGGTTGCACACACTTAGGGGTGGTAATATGTTGTGTAACAAAATACACAGTAAAAGAAATGTTACAGTGGTGACTGTTGTGATACAGGGCCAACCATATATTTGTCATTATGTGACTTTAATTGTTAATGAAATTTGACTGGAGTCCTTACCCAGTTGTTACTTCTCAGATATTACTTGGGTAACTTGATCACAGGATAGGTGCTATCTTGGATGCAATCTCATCAACTGTTGTTTTGTTTCAGTTGAGGAATTTCGTTTGTGAACACCAATTCAGTGGGAAGATAACAGGATTAAAAAAATTTACTAAGCACACAATTTAGCTCTGTGACCTCCTGTTGAATACCATGTACACTTAAGTGTTTCTTTGCCAGAGATGCATCGATGAGATGTAGATAGTACCTTTATTAATACAGTAATCCTTCTTATCTGTGAAGAAAACTTATCAAGTTTCCTCTATGCTTCATGTTATGAACACATCTGGTTCTAAAAATCAACTCTGTAAATTGATGAATCAAACTTGTTCAAGGAAATAATGAAATGTCAAAGTAATGAATGAAATAAGTAATGTGACCATGGTGAAAACAAACTTCTTGGCAAGCTTGACAGGAAATTGAAATTGGAATTAAACACATATTGATCAGTGAAGTTAGGGCTAATTTCAGTTGTTGCCAAGTATATAGTTGTGAATTTGAAGCACAATTTTTTTATTAAAAAAAAACAACAGCAGCAGTTCTGTCTTTGATGGTTCCTGCCATGTGATCAGTTTATCTACAACCATGATGCCAAACTCAGTGCAATGTGTGTTACTGTTAATATGTGTTAATTTCACTGTCTAGTCTTTCAGTATAGGGGTGCTTGGTACACATTGATGTACCACATTTTTGTGAACTAATTCCACATTTCTGTTTGAAACTCTGTTATTTGTGACTTGGGATTTTTGGAGCCACTCTTTGAGATACAGGAGACCTCTTGTCCACGTCTCGTAACCACAAAAGTTAAATAACCCTTACATGTAATTGAAAGTTGTTGGTAGTTGAATTGCCTATTACACATGTACATGTACCTTTTAAAGGTTTCTGCCATGCCTGGTCGACTTTTTTGTTGCTTTTATTTTAAATTTTCACTGCAAATGGCATAGCTTAGCAACCGTTAAACATACTGTGCAGTTTGATAGGAACATTGAAATATGCCTTTTATGGGTTTTGTCTCATCCACTTCATTTGGGATCAAGTGTTTTGATTGAAGACACCTCCATACATTATTTCATTGTTTCTCTTATTTATAATGGTGTTGTGAATGTAATTTCATGTTGTATGTACAAAGGGACAGTACCTTAATGCAGAAACACGTTGTGTAGCCAAATTCAAGATTAAGTTTTGGCCTAAAATGTGAGTTGCAGCTGCCCATTTTCTCCTTGTTCAGTTTCTGTTTACCAAGATTGTCGTCATAATATCAGGGAAATCGGTCCATTCATGAAAACAGCAGGGATTCAGTTGGCGCCAGTGTATGTACGAAATATCTGGCTTTTGTTCAGTATGGGACCCCAAAATCAGCAAGTGTTATTTCAGATGCAAGCAATTTACTAAGTTTGGCCAAACTATAAGACATACCATTTAAGTTATTCCAATGAAAGGCATGCTTGTGAATATTTTTTTTAAAACTTCATTTAGGATCATTGTTATCAAAAATTACTGTGGAGTTTTAATGAATAGTGGTAGGCAACAATTAATAAACCACTTTTCCTGTATTTCAAATACTCGGATTGCACAAGGCTGTATCTCTGTAAGTGGTATTGATGTAAATTACCCAGGACATAGTTTGCAGACTTCATATTTAGGAAAGAACAATTTTGCAAAACAAGTTCCTTTATCCACCCTTCAGTTTTTCACTCTTTATACCAGTTTTGATTGGATTCAATAAAATATCAAGTAATTAAAAAAAAAGAATATTATGTTCCAGTGTACACACACATGGAAAAGAATAGTACTGCATGCCTTGTCTAAAGTATATTTATGTGGGTCACAGATACAGCAAGAAAACATAAATGGAGTATATTGAAGTTAGATTGCAACTAAATACCGGTTGAATATCCATATCTGGATTACAGCAACACAAACATAAAAAATAGGGTTAAAAAAGCATTGTAATGTATCCAACAGTGCTATGGTCTCTTTTAACAAATGCTTATATTTCAAAACAGATTGCCCTTGTATTAACCAAGATTTCAAAAATGTCAGTAATAAATATTGTGCATGTCAAATAACATTGGAGGACAGAAACAGAAGAGAAATGATTTTCGTTCCACCTTTGTTCTGCTTTTCTAACAATGTCAGTATCCAATGCATTTTATGCTATGCATATAAAAACCATTTATATCTTGTGCCATTCTTTATATATAGATAATAGACTGGATTGAAACCTAGTGTCCTTTGTACCTGTAATAAAGTGTGCATAAACGCCTGTTTCCTAGCTAAAAGTCTATTTCAAAGCAGTTTTTTGAAAGCTGTGCAAATGTCTCAACAAATCAAGGGTTTAAAATACTATGTATTCATTTATTTTTGTGGTTATCAATATTTGTTTTTCTTGGGATAAGTTATCCTTTTTGTCAGTACTTAAATTAGACATTCCAGCCCTTAATCTTTTACCATAAGGCTTACTGAAATGTTCATTCTGGAAGAATAGGGAAAGGTATGAAAAAAAGGGTCATTGTGATCAAATCATGGTAGTGGATTTTCAGGGTTTGTTTGTTTGGGATTCTGGTTTTTGACTTGTGGAGTTGTTCGGAGAATCAGGCTTATTTGATAGGGTTTATCCATATGCTTTCATGTCAGCTGCTTGCATGATTAAGTTTGCATAATCTGGAAATCTTCTGTAGAATAAAAGATAATAGGATGAAAGGTGCAATCAGCCTCTTGAAAAGTTAAAATGATTGGCACAGAAGTATACATAACAGTCTTCTGACACTTAGGTATGGTTGAGGAAAGTAAGAAAGGAAGCAGTTACATTTATTGGACATAATGTCATATCTATTTGGAAATTGCTTTTTGCAGCTTGGAAATTCATTTTTTTAAATTGAAATAGAGAACATTAAGGCAGATATGTATTTTACAAACTTTTATGATGAACATAATGTTGCCTTTGCTGCATCAGACATTACCTCTAAGAATTTCAAACCTGTTTTTTAGTTGACAATAGCACAGTACATAT
Source organism: Megalonaias nervosa (assembly GCA_016617855.1). NCBI lineage: Eukaryota > Metazoa > Mollusca > Bivalvia > Unionida > Unionidae > Megalonaias > Megalonaias nervosa. The sequence continues at coordinate 10,133 of JAECUM010012987.1, forward strand.
TTTGTTGTACCTTGCTGAAAATTAGTTGCATTTACAAAGAATAGTGACTGCTGTACTGGGCTTATTTTAGGTTTGGCAGGTTTCCTTAAATTCATGAATTGAAGGACAATTGTTTCTTGGACTTGAGATTGATGATTTGTACCACAAAATCCACACAAATCAGAACACTTTGAAAACTAATTCAAGCTAAATGGATATAGTGTCTTGTCCTTTTTACTGTCTTTTGTATTCAGAAAGAAATCATGCTAGATTTCTTTCTTGATTATAATAAGTATTTAAAATTCATATATGTTCATGCAAATCTGTTAATTTGAAAACTTTGTTTTAATAATTGTAAATTTTACTACTAATGATGGGTGTATTGCAAAGGGTCTAGCTCCATATGGCCTTGCATAGTGGGTATTCAGGGGCCATCACTCTAAATGATGACAGGGCATGCTGTAAATCCAGCTTTTTTAATGCCTTGTACATACAAGCAACATTTCAAGATGTGAAGTTGACTGAAAAGGGCCATAACTCTGCCAAAAATTGTGTCCTAAGGCAAAACCCATAACCATCGAGAGAGAGAGAGAGAGAGAGAGAGAGAGAAACTGAGTTGTTAAAAGACATGTGACAAAGTTGTTGTCATTCCTTCGGTTCGTCCTAACCCTAACTCTTGGCAGTGTTAGAAAGATTGTTGAAACTTGCAATTTTCAACCCAGTTATAACCTACTTTTGACCAGACTTGTTGGAAGGCATTCATTTGACACGAGAGGCATTTATTTTGGGGTCACATGTTATGGATTGAAAGAAGGAAAGATGATCTCGACCAAACTACTTTAGTTCTGTTGCATATAACTACATGTGCCCTTATAGATAGCTTGTATTTGATACAAACAAATTAAATCTGTTGATTTTGGAGATCAAATGTCAGGGTCAGAGTGTATAGTAACACCCCATATCACATAGTGGGTATACATTTATAGGACTTGTTTAACATTCAGACGGGTCAAAGATAAAATTCCTTTAATGCAATGCTTGTAGAAGCTTAATATACATTTGAATTTTCATGTCTTACAAAAATAACCCACCAGAATTTCATAAATGTGGGTTGGTTGTTTTAAAAGTTCTTTAATTTGTAATAAACTTGTAAAAATGTGCAAAAATTATTTCAATTTTATACAAAGGTTTCAAAATGTAAAATTTGTCATAATTTTTTGGACCGACTTTTATTCCTATAATTACTTTTTGTTTTGTCTTTGTTTCTTGTACTTATGCATTATAAACTGTGAGGAACATATGTAGATACCTTGGGTGTTTTCAGTAAAAGTATGTGGGACATACAGAAGGAGTTTCAAGAGTTAGTAGCATAGATTCCATTTAGAATTTTGTATAATTTTCATATCAACTCATTGAGTAATCAGATTACTTGTGCATATTCTTATAAATGACCTTCCACAAAGACCCTGCATGTTTAAATGGATTTTTTAAAAACTAAAGAAATTTTTAGAAATCCTACAGAAGTCACAAGAGCTGTCGGAACCTTCACAGTGATTTTCAAGATGATTATGTATAATAGCTTGAGAATGGATGATGCTGTACATCATACTCAAAGGCTTCATGTATACTTACAATGCTTGGCATTTGTTTGCAGCATTTAACACAATTTTTATAACAATTGTATTGGGACCAGTTTTATTTTGGTGTTGGATACTTTTCCATTTATTTTATTATTGAGTTTTGAAACCAACCAGTGTGTTCATTGCAAAGAAAATATTTTTGCACCATCCAGTCAAGAATGTGTTCATTTTTTAAAGGAAATCAGAATGATATTATTTATTTTAGTACATTTTTATATGTGTTCATTCAGTAGGAAACTTTATTTATATGAAGTAATTCTATTAGCACGGAAAACAAAACGAAATATGTAAATGACAGTTGTCTATTTAATGGTAGCTTATGCTTTGTGTATAATCTTGCAGTATTTGCTTTGTTGAATATGATAGATTTAAATAAATTCAGATTTGTATGTATTTTTTGTGTACATATTTATGCATGGAAAAAAAAATTATTTAGGGGTCTTGCAATTTTTCAGAAGAAATTTTTAGTCCACTAGAATGGTTCTTAATTTTTAACTGCAATTTTATCAGTCAGTTTTTGCTTTTTTGTTTTCACTGCCTATCATGTAGCCATGGAGAAAAGTTTACCAAGTTTAGAGTTTTCTGTGTGACTGATTTAGCCATTTGTTCATGTTTTTCAGTGTAATTGTACAAAAAAAAAAGACTGAAAATACATGTTTTATGCAAATGCAGCTTCTAATGCACCTTCATTGGCAAAACTGATTGAAAATATATTGCACCAAGAACTTAGAAATTAATGATACATTAAGCACTTAATTGATGAAGAAGCATGATTATTACGGTTAAAATTTAAAACCTGTTTCGAGGGTAATATGGCAGTTTTGAAAACAATTGAAGGAAGATAAACATGTGCGTTATTGCTGTGTCAGTTTAGTACCATTCATTTCTCAATTCTGCAGTCTACTTTAGTTTGCAATTTATTGTTGGTAAACTGTCTATTTTATAATAACCATTGCAGTCACTTACATTATATCTATTATGTAATGTATTTATATCACCAGATTAAAAAACCCTGTCGTTAGTGTGGCATTTTACCTCTACACATGGAAGTTTCATTTATCTCTCTGGTCATTTGCTACTCATGAAATCACCTCACTACAAAAATTATATATTTTTATATATGTAAATCGTGTATATTATTTTGGTAAAGTTTGAGTTGACATTTGCTGCATTTTGTTCTTTATGAAATCACCAGAAGTCACTTGTAGAGGTGATGGTGTGTCTTGTGCATTGTTTGTATCAAACTATAGGTAATGAGTGCATATAGTCATATTAACAAGGAATGTTAGGTGTGATTGCTAACACATTAGAAAAGCATATTTATTCCAGTACTTACTTAATTTGGATTTTTTTTCTTCAAATTGAAGGGTATAGTGATGCACTTGGTCCCACATATTTCATTTGTACATTTATACAAGTAAATTTGGCACCTGTTTGACACAAGGACTGTCTCCCTATGCAGCCAGACTTGTAAATATTTTTTCTGCATTAATCAGGATTTCAAGAACCTTGCTCGGCTGAACCAATTGCATCTTATTCTTAATTGGCTTTTATCCTCCTTACAAATTACATTCTTTATCCAAAGTGTAAAATAATACCAATAAATGATTCTAGTACCAAAAGCATGAAATCATACTCTATTTCTTTTGAGTAGCTGTAGTGGGGCACATGCAGGGTTTGAATCCTCTCAATGGACTGGACCGAGTCTTTGTGTGTGCTAAAGCAAGGTATTCTACTCTGTTGCCTTTGCACTTACTGACCTGTTTTTTTGCAGTACCATCAGATGCCAAACGAAATTTTTATGAAGTTTTAATCACGTCCTCAAAATCATAAAATCTGATTTCAGGAACAGGTCAATAACTGGGATGTAATAGGCCGAGTAAGATTATTATCATGTACCATTCCTGAAAAATTTTAATTGGGAATGGGACAATTTTTTTTTATTGCTTTGGGTTCATCTTGACTGGTTATAGACCAAAAGAGTTTATGCAATAGCCTGTCTGATTTGTTATCACAACTACTCCTTAACTACTGGGAGGATTGCCATGAATTTTTTTCAGTTTCATCCCAAGGTGGGGTTGGTCCGTGATGAAAATGGTGCCAACATGGCAGCCATCATGAAAATCTTGTCACTACTCCTGAACGGATGGTCAAATGAACATGGTGTTTTAAATAGTAGACTTTAGTTGGTCTTAAATTTAAACGGGTCTGATCAGTCGTTCAATATAGCTGTCATGCTGGCCATTTTGATAACCTCGTTCTTATTACTTGAGTTGAAGGTTGTGTAAAGGATGGGTTTTCAGCAACAGACTGAGAAGCCTTTATCGGATAGTTGTAGTGACACGGGGTTCTCTATGAAAGACTTCTTACGCTAAATAGTTAGTCCTAAATGAAAATGGTGCTGATGAGCTTGAGATTCCTGGAAATTATTTTTAGCTAGTGAAGTACCTCAGTCCCTCTGAGGGACTTGTCACTTTTTTAAAGTTAGAATGTGAGAATTTCCTTGATTTGTATTGCAAATATACATGGACCTATTTTTGAGTTAGTAAGATGGCATGGATATAGTACACATATTTTAACATTTTCAAATTGTATGCAATGTGGAAATTTTAGTTGCAAAGACCATGCATTTATTAATAACTGAACAATATTCGTTCAGAATAAAATGCATGGTCATGCATCTAGACAGTACATGCTGCTGTACCTTTGTGTGTGTGTGATTAGAATGAAATTTTAGTTAAAAGCTTGATGTTTTTAAGTTATTATCTTAGAAATGTAATATATTGATAATAAAAATGAAATTTGATTGATCAGTAGCTTTTATCCTTTGTTTTTTTTATGTGTCAGTCAAAAGGATGAATATTTAGTAGGTCACCAGTTTCATTCTGCATATTAACACAAGTATTCCAGTGCTTACAGTTACCAGACTTTGTGGATTGCTTGCATTTGTGGCGAGTCGACCCTGTTAATTTCAGGATCAAAAGATCGTCACTGGCTGAAATAATAAAAATTGAATTCTTAACCAAACATGTTTTCAACTGTATGTCTCGGAGTTTGGATGATTTAACATTTGGGTAGGAATAATGTTTGTCAGTTTTGATGTCAGTGAAGGAAGAAATATGGATTTTGCATAATATCTTTTAGTCTAGACCATGGATCTTGATAAAGGCTTGAATGTCTTGCTCTTAAGGTATGGAGAAGGCTGGTTGATTCTGGTCGTACATCTAGGTCACTGACTTGAAGAAAATTAAAGATAAATGGGTTTTGTTCTAGATTAAATTCCATATCAAACTTTGTGGATGGCTTGCACCTGCAGTCTTAAGAAACCTTGAGATTCCTGCATGTAAAGGAGAGTGTAATAAGAAAAAAATGGTTTCTGCACGTTGGGTTAATTGAAAATTGAATGCCTTGATCAAAGGTTGAGATAATCCATTGGTTATTAATCTCAAAAGTTAACCATATCTACAAGGAGGACAGTTAAACATGGGGTTGGTTTATAATTTACAGTTCACTGTACTCTTTCAGATATCTTTGCTGGCAAAATCCCAACGATGGTCCCCTTGCATTTGCAATCACAATTAAGAGGGCCATTCTTCTTTTATGACTCGAGAAATGTTGTATTGCTAATTCTGTTAACAAAATTAAATAAATCCAATCTGAAACTTTAGTGCAAAGTTAAATTACCAACATGTATTGGAAACTGGGAAAAGACTATCACGTGAATTTTAAGCGCTATAGTGGCAGAATGTGAAGTGAAAAAAACAAAATGTTCCCACTTGGCAAACCTTTAATATAGCAAGTATAGGGATACTACAGAAGTCCTTAAATATTTCCAACATTAATCTTTTTATGGTCTATATCGGACTACATTCTCATTTTTCCATACAGTGATATTGGCTTGCATCAATTAAGTAACCAAGGGAACCACAGCTATCGTCATGGCATTGCCACATGTACACTGAAAATGTTGAGCTCATGCTGAATGAAGAACACCTCTTAAGTTTTGATCATATACATGCTGCACTAAACTTTATTCCTAAAAAACCCCATGGAAGTTGCAGAATGAATGTGAGGAAAATATTTGCAATGATAACATAATTTATTTTGATGAAAACGACTAACAGTATTTGTACGTTAACCTGACTACAGTAATTATACTAATATAATGAAGTGGTGAATAGACATCACATGATAATAAAATGGAGTAAGGGGTGGATAGATAACACATACTATTATAATGGAGTAAGGGGTGGATACACATCACATGTACTAATGGAGTAAATGGTGGACACACATCACATGTACTAATGGAGTAAAGGGTGGACACACATCACATATACTAATATAAAGGGTGGATACACATCACAGAATACTATGTTACGTGTCTAGGCTCGTACAAAAGTAACAAGAAAAGAGTGAAGCCAACTAGCTTTGTAAAATTTAACAATTTATTTCTCTAGAAAAATAAGGTAAAAATAAGAAAAAGGACTTACGGTTTATGAATCAAATTAAAAAACTAATCCAAGAAGTAAAAAATACAAGTCCTATCAATAAAAAGTCCTAAATGAATCAGTTCGAATCCCAATGAAATTCCAAGATGGAAGGCGATGACCTATGCCATAACCTTCACAGTGTTGTCGTGTCAACAGTTCCTTGTTGAATCACAAAAAAATAATGTTCCAGTTTAGAATTTCTGAATAAATTTCGATAAATGTCTTTGTCCAAGAATTCTGATGAGCACTAGTATTTTCCAGTGAAAATAAAATAATAATTACGAATAACAGAAAAATTCCACTCAAACTGGTCACAACAAAACACCTTTGAGCTTCAAAGGTATAAAGCACAACAGGCTTGATTTTTATCATGAGTATTAAGCCTGACTAAAACGCAAAACATTCCCGGATGGGGGTCAACATTTCATCCCACTGGGAAAACCAAATATCTGTAACGATTAAAACAAATGTCATTTGTCACGTACTCCAGGTCTGGCCTTGATTTCACTAAATGAATCTTACTCTTAGAAAGAATAAACAAATTTTTTTTAAAAAGTTGTATACTGAAAGCCTTACTGATTTCTGAATCAAGGTCAGCAATTATATACAATGTTTCAACTACTGGGTTGTTTACCAGGTCAAACAGAACTGAATTGAATTTCTAAAAAAAATAAATCCAGTAGACAAAATTATCATTACAACATGTAATAGAATAAAATAAAAATAAAAAAAATTTAAAACTAAGAAACAAATAATTAAATTACATATATATAACACTTACCTCCATAAAGAAAAAGATTTATATAATAAAAGCTTTCTTTTTACCGCATGTTAATTATACCTGAGGAAAAAAAATTTACATAAGAACTCTTATGAATTATACAAAGTGTACATGAAATAATATTTCTATATTTCATCTTGTCAATGAAAGTAAGGGGGTTGTGATTACTAAACACAACAACCGGAGAAGGAGCTAATGTAAACTTCAAAATGATGTAATGCCAATATTAAAGCAAAACATTCCTTCTCGATTGTTGAATAATTCCTTTGGTGCTTATTTAATTTCATAGAGAAATAGCACACCGAATGATCAACACCATTTCTATCTTCTTGAATCAAGAATGCTCCAACCCCAACATCACTAGCATCAACAGGTATTTTAAAAGATGTATTGAATTTTGGAGCTGTAAGAACCGGCGTCCTTTTTAGTATGGCGTTTAACCTATCAAAAGCTTCCTGACATTTTTCAGTCCAAAGAAACTTGTTTTTCTTACTTTACAAGTTTGTCAGGGGTTCAGCAATATTAGAAAAATTGTAACAAAATTTCCGATAGTATCCGGCCATACCCAAAAATCGCATCAGTTGCTGTTTACTGACAGGCACAGGGAAATCAGAGATAGCGTTGACCTTAGCATCTATAGGTTTAACTTGACCGTGCCCCATTTTATGTCCTAGAAAAGTTACACAAGCGCGGCAGAACTCACTTTTAGATAAATTAATTGTCAAATTTGCATCAGTGAGTCTTTCAAAGAATTTCCGAATCATGACTAGATCTTCTTTCCAGGTGTCATTGTAGATGATGACATATTGATAGAGTCCATCTGGAGTCATAAATGACGAAATTTCCTTTGCTCTTTCCGTTAGTGGAATTTGCCAAAATCCAAAATTATGAATTATACAAAGTGTATATGAAATAATATTTCTAGACATGGGAAAGTGCATCTGCAATCAAATTGTCTTTTCCTTTGATGTGCCTGATGTTCAGATTATACTCTTGCAAAAACAAACTCCACCTTAATAATCTTTGATTTTTATTTTTCATCTTGTCGACGAAAGTAAGGGGGTTGTGATCACTAAACACAACAATCGGAGAAGGAGCTGAACTAATGTAAACTTCAAAATGTTGTAATGCCAATATCAAAGCCAAACATTCCTTCTCGATTGCTGAATAATTTCTTTGGTGCTTATTTAATTTCTTAGAAAAATAGCACACTAGATGATCAACACCATTTTTATCTTCTTGAATCAATACTGCTCCAACCCCAACATCACTAGCATCAACAGACAGTTTAAATGACTGACTGAAATTTAGAACTGTAAGAACTGGTGCACTTTTAAGTATGGCCTTTAACTTATCAAAAGTCTCCTGACATTTTTCAGTCCAAAGAAACTTGTTTTTCTTGCTCAATATTAGAATAATTGGAACAAAATTTCTGATAGCATACCTAAAAATTGCATCAGTTACTTTTTACTGACAGGCACAGGGAATTCAGAGATAGCCTTCACCTTAGCATCTATAGGTTTAACTTTGTCCATGTCCCACAATATGTCCTAGAAATGTTACACAAGCACGGCAGAACTCACTTTTGGATAAATTGATTGTCAAACTTGCATCAGTGAGTCTGTCAAAGAATTTTGAAATTGTTGCTAGATGTTCTTCCCAGGTGTCACTGAAGATGATTTCATTGATGTAAGCATCACAATTATCTAGACCAGAGGTAATCATATTCATCAAACATTGAAAGGTACTTAGCGAACACTTCATCCCAAACGGCATTATTTTATATTGATAAAGTTCATCTGGAGTCATGAATGCTGAAATTTCCTTTGCCCTTTCCGTCAGTGGAATTTGCCAAAATCCTTTCAGAAGGTCAAATTTGGTGACATACTTGGCATTTCCAATTTTATCAATGCAGTCATCGATTCTTGGTAATGGAAATGAATCTATCTTAATCACACTGTTCACCTTCCTACAATCAGTGCACATACCGAAAGTTTTATCTGGTTTCAGAACAAGTATACATGGTGAACTCCAGTAACTTTTACTGGGCTCTATGAAATCATTCTCCAACAAATAATGAATTTCTTTTTTCAAGTACATGTATTCCTATTTGAGAGGGTTCATCCTGTATGGGTGTTGTTTCACAGGTTTGGAATTTACAATTTCAATGTCATTAAAAATTTTGTTTGTTCTCGTAGGAACATCTGGAAATAAGTGCTCATATTCAAATAATAACTGTTTAAGTTCACTCCTTTCTTATTGTTGCAAATGTGAAAGTTTCTGGTCCAGATTATTCATAATTTCTGAATTCCGAAGTTTTGTCACTCCAAAATCAGTACAGTCCAATTGAATTCCTTCACTTAATTCCTCAGTGAGTGGGACAGGTATAACTAAATTAATTGCATGATTTACCTGTTTATCTCTCTCAATATACTCCTTTAACATGTTTATGTGGCAAAGTTGTTTTTGTTTTCGCCTCCCAGGAGTATTTATGATATAATTTAAATCATTTACTTTCTTTTCAACTGTGTATGGACCATAATATTTGGCCTGAAGGGGATTTTGTGGAATGGGCAAGAGAGCTAGAACTCTATCACCAGGCTGAAAACTCCTATCCCTTGAGTTTTTATCATATCTTGATTTCATTCTGGACTGAGTAGAGCACAGATTTGCTCTTGCGACCTCACAAGCCTTTGAGAATTTGTACTTAAAATCAGAAACATAATCAAGAAGATTGAGCTCAGTATCTTCATTAGAAAGTTTCTCTTTCAACAATTTCAAAGGTCCACGCACAGTATGTCCGAAAACTAGTTCAAAGGGACTGAATCCTAAAGATTCTTGAATGGTCTCCCTAACAGCAAACAAAAGTAAATGAATGCCTTCATCCCAATCTTTACTCGTATCAAAGCAATATGACCAGATCATATTCTTCAAAGTCTAATGAAATCTTTCTAAAGCCCCTTGGTTCTCAGGGTGGTTAGCAGAAGATTTAAATTGTTGAATGCCTAATTCGTGCATGGCTTGCTGGAAAATTCCAGACATGAAATTTGACTCTTGATCAGATTGGACAGATCTGGGAAGGCCAAATTGGGTAAAAAACTTTATTAAAGCTTTTACTATTGTTTTAGTTTTTATATTCCTCAAAGGAATTGCCTCTGGGAATCTTGTTGATGCACATAATGGTCAACAAGTATTGGTTGCCTAACTTGGTCTTAGGTAAGGGACCAACACAATCTACCATTATTCTGCTAAATGATTCGTCAAATGCAGGAATAGGTTGTAGATGAGCCTTAGGTATCTTCTGATTGGGTTTTCCTACCATTTGACAAGTATGACAAGATCTACAGTATTTACAAACATCACTTTTGATTTTTGGCCAATAAAAGTGAGTCAAGATCTTGTGATAAGTCTTATTAATTCCTAAATAACCAGCCAAAGGAGTTTCATGAGCCAGTCCAAGTATTTCCAGCCTGTAAGATTTTGGAACTACAATTTGATAGTTCACTGACCACTCATCACCAGCAGGTACCTCGAGAGGTCTCCTTTTTCTCATAAGAATTCCATTTTTAATGAAATAACAGACAGGTACTTCAGTGGCTTCAGTCTCACTAATGGCCCTTTGAAACAAACAGGAGATCTCAGGATCTTTTTCCTGTTAGACGACAAGTGATTGTTGTTTGTCACCCTGATTAGAAAAAAGAGAATGAGTAGTTAAAAGAGGATCACTGTGATCAATACCTTTTGATTGATCTAAACAAGGAGTGAAAGTGACCTCATCAAAAGCCTGACCAATACATGTGTCAGCTAAAGGAATACTTTCCTTATTGAAATCATTCTCAAGAGCTTTCTTTGCCATAGCTCTAGTAACTGCACAAGCTGGGTATAAATCAGGGAATTCTTTTTCAATAGGATCAACTTTCTGATCCAAAGAAGGCTTGTCAGTTACAAGTGAATTAACCACAACCTTATCTCCAGCTAGGTTTTTGCCTAGTAATAAATGAATGCCATGAATGGGTAAAGAAGACACTATTCCGACTGTCACATGTCCTGAAACTAAGTCTGATGACAAATTTACAGAATGGAGAGGAACATTAACAAAGCCGCACTCTACTCCCTGAATAAGAACACTCTCATTAGAAGACTTCTCAGAAAAAGGCAAAGTTCCTGATAATAAAAGACTCTGAGAAGCTCCTGTGTCCCTTAAAATTTTAATACCGTTAGGATTGGCCAAATCACCCAAGAGTGACATAGAACCCTTCGACATGAATGGTTCATAATTCTCCATAATAAAATCAGACTGGGGTTTATTAGACCCAACAAATGTATTGCTTTCAATACATAACTGTGACCTCTTAGAAATAAGAGCATTTGGGATAGGTCTGTCTTGATTCTGATGCTTATATTTCAATCTGAAGCAATCAGAAATTACATGTCCTTTCTTCTTGCAATAGGTACATGTAGGAAGAGACAAGGATTTTTGATCAAGCTTATCAGAAGCTTGATTTTTAAAAGTTGTGCCTGATTGAGTTTTAGAAGGAGTTGTATTAGGATGAAATACCTTCTTACCAGAAGACTGCAGAGTGGAAGACTTGCTTCCAAATGAAATTTTATGGGCTACGGAATACTCGTCAGCAGCATGAGCAGCATTTTTCAAGGTTTCGACCTTATGCTCATCCAGATAAATCCTAATGTTACTATGGACACAGTTCTTGAACTCTTCAACTAAAATGAGTTGTCTGAGACTTTCGTAATCTTTATTAACCTTTCTAGAAGAGCACCACCTATCAAATTGTTGTGCTTTTTCCCATGCAAATTCGACATAGGTCTGATCAGTTGATTTTCTAGAATTCTGAATTGTGGCCGCTAAGCATCAGGGACTAACTCATAACCCTTCAAGATACAGTCTTTAACCACTTCACAGTCAGCACTCTGCTCTAGTGACAGTGAAAAATAAATATCACTAGCTTTACCAGTAAGTACACATTTTAATAACAGATTCCAATGCTCCCTTAGCCATTTCAAATTTTCCGCAATTTTTTCAAAACGAGGAAAATATTTGTCTATTTTTTCCAGAAAAGGGGGTACTAACTTGATATTTCTTAAAACATTAAAAGTAGGGGAGTGTTTTCCTTTTGCCAGCTCTAATTCTTTTAACCGAATTCGAAATTCCCTTTCTTCCTTTTCTCTTTGCAGTTGTATTAGCCTATCTTCTTTTTCTTTCTCAAACTGCATTTGTCTTTCATCTTTCTCTTTCTGAAACTGCATTTGTCTTTCCATCTGTATCTTTTCTATCTGAAACTGAACCTGTTTTATCTCTGATTCCAACTGCATTTGTTTCTTCTCCTTCTCCAATTGCAACTGTTTTTGTATTTGTTTTTCCTCTTTATTTTTCTGAAGTTCAAGCTTCCTTAACTCTAATTCCATCTTGTATTTTAATTTTAATTCCTTTACTTTTATCTCAGAGTCTGATACAGACTAATGATCGAAATTAAAACACTTTTATCCAAAACATTCTTTTCTACCAAATACTGGACCAAAATGTTTATTATTTCTTGCTTCATTAAAGAAGCTTTTGCCTCAGAAAGATCATATTTTCTGGCATGTTCAAGCAATTCATCTTTTTTCAAACAATCCAACTGCTCCTGGGTAGGATTTGAAAGAAAGATTTCCACTTTTGATGATATTGTAAAAAGTCTGTTGATTTCACTAAAGATTTCAAACAAAATCTGAAATAATACTTGGGATTTAAAAAATTCTGAAAACTAGGGGAATTTAAATTTCAAAAAACAATTTTCTGAAATATTTAAGCCAAAATTCATATATCCCAGACGAGCCCCCAATTTTCTTTGTTATGTGTCTAGACTCATACAAAAGTAACAAGAAAAGAGTGAAGCCAACAAGCTTTGTAAAATTTAACAAATAATTTATTTCCCTAGAAAATCAATGTAAAAATAAGAAAAAGGACTTATGGTTTATGAATCAAATCCAAAAACTAATCCAAGAAGTAAAAAATAAAAGTCCCATCAATAAAAAGTCCTAAATGAATCACAGTTCGAATCCCGATGAAATTCCAAGATGGAAGGCAATGACCTATGCCATAACCTTCACAGTCTTGTCATGTCAACAGTTCCTTGTTGAATCACAAAAAAATAATATTCCAGTTAAGAATTTTTGAATAAATTTCGATAAATGTCTTTGTCCAAGAATTCTGATGAGCACTAGTATTTTCCAGAGAAATAAATTACTAATTCTGAAAAATAGAAAAATTCAACTCAAACTGGTCACAACAAAACACCTTTGAGCTTCAAAGGTATAAAGCACAACAGGCTTGATTTTTATCATAACATGAGTATTAAGTCTGACTAAAACACAAAACAGATTCCTGGATGGGGGTCAAAATTTCATCCCACTGGGAAAACCAAACATCAAATGTCATTTGTCACGTACTCCAGGTCTGGCCTTGATTTCACTAAATGAATCTTACTCTTAGAATGAATAAAAAAATTTTTAAAAAAGTTGTTTACTGAAAGCCTTACTGATTTCTGAATCAAGGTCAGCAATTATATACAATGTTTCAACTACTGGATTGTTTACCAGGTCAAAAAGAATTGAACTGAATTTCTAAAAAAGATCAAATTCAGTAGACAAAATTATCATTACAATAACATGTAATAGAATAAAATAAAAATAAAAAATTTTAAACTAAGAAACAAATAATTAAATTACATATACATAACAACTAATATAATGAAGGAGTGGATACCCATCACAGTACACTAATATAATGGAGTAGGGGGTGGATACCCATCACAGTACACTAATATAATGGAGTAGGGGGTGGATACCCATCACAGTACACTAATATAATGGAGTAAGGGGTGGATACCCATCGCAGTACACTAATATAATGGAGTAGGGGGTGGATACCCATCACAGTACACTAATATAATGGAGTAGGGGGTGGATACCCATCGCAGTACACTAATATAATGGAGTAAGGGGTGGATACCTATCACAGTACACTAATATAATGGAGTAGGGGATGGATACCCATCACAGTACACTAATATAATGGAGTACAAGGTGGATACTCATCACAGTACACTAAGATAATGGAGTACAAGGTGGATACTCATCACAGTACACTAAGATAATGGAGTACAAGGTGGATACCCATCACAGTACACTAATATAATGGAGTAAGGGATGGATACCCATCACAGTACACTAATGGAGTAAGGGGTGGATACCCATCATAGGACACTAATATAATGGAGTAGGGGATGGATACCCATCACAGTACACTAATATAATGGAGTACAAGGTGGAAACCCATCACAGTACTCTCATATAATGGAGTACAAGGTGGATACCCATCACAGTACACTAATATAATGGAGTAAGGGGTGGATACCCACCACAGTACACTAATGGAGTAAGGGGTGGATACCCATCACAGTACACTAATATAATGGAGTAGGGGGTGGATACCCATCACAGTACACTAATATAATGGAGTAGGGGGTGGATACCCATCACAGTACACTAATATAATGGAGTAGGGGGTGGATACCCATCACAGTACACTAATATAATGGAGTAGGGGCTGGATACCCATCACAGTACACTAATATAATGGAGTAGGGGGTGGATACCCATCACAGTACACTAATATAATGGAGTAGGGGGTGGATACACATCACAGTACATTAAAATAATGGAGTAGGGGTACACTAATATAATGGAGTAGGGGGTGGATACCCATCACAGTACACTAATATAATGGAGTAGGGGGTGGATACACATCACAGTACACTAATATAATGGAGTAGGGGTGGATACCCATCACAGTACACTAATATAATGGAGTAGGGGGTGGATACCCATCACAGTACACTAATATAATGGAGTAGGGGGTGGATACCCATCACAGTACACCAATATCACTAATATAATGGAGTAGGGGGTGGATACCCATTGCAGTACACTAATATAATGGAGTAGGGGGTGGATACCCATCGCAGTACACTAATATAATGGAGTAGGGGGGTGGATACCCATCGCAGTACACTAATATAATGGAGTAGGGGGTGGATACCCATCGCAGTACACTAATATAATGGAGTAGGGGGTGGATACCCATCGCAGTACACTAATATAATGGAGTAGGGGTGGATACCCATCGCAGTACACTAATATAATGGAGTAGGGGGTGGATACCCATCGCAGTACACTAATATAATGGAGTAGGGGGTGGATACCCATCGCAGTACACTAATATAATGGAGTAGGGGGTGGATACCCATCGCAGTACACTAATAAAATGGAGTAGGGGGTGGATACCCATCGCAGTACACTAATAAAATGGAGTAGGGGGTGGATACCCATCGCAGTACACTAATACAATGGAGTAGGGGGTGGATACCCATCGCAGTACACTAATACAATGGAGTAGGGGGTGGATACCCATCACAGTACACTAATACAATGGAGTAGGGGTGGATACCCATCACAGTACACTAATACAATGGAGTAGGGGTGGATACCCATCACAGTACACTAATATAATGGAGTAGGGGGTGGATACCCATCACAGTACACTAATATAATGGAGTAGGGGTGGATACACATCAAAGTACTACACCAGTGATGACTCAGTTCAGTTTGCGATAACAGAATAATAATTTCAAGACAAATTTTAAAAGTTGGTGATCGGCCATGTCTATTGTTTTATATATAAATGTAGGGATGTTTATGAGAGTTATAGAAAGAAGGCTTAATTGGTATTCAAGTGCAAGACAGAGTTTCAGATGTTACAATAGTTAATTGGTTTGGGTAATTTTTTTGCAGAACAAGGGGGGTGGGGGGTGGGGTGCTTATCCACTTGACCAAATGTACTCCAAACCCAAGTCATTTTCTGAGTTTAAACCAAGTGGCAAAATGCAGGCAAGGCAAGGAAGGATAATATTAGTTGAATCCCAAATAAATATACGCCATAATATGTCTATAAAAACTATGGATGTGATTTGACCAGTTCATCACTTCTATCTTGTTGTCCACAAAATGTTTTGCTAAATCTAAAGATTTGGTACCAATACTTCTTGTGATGTAAAGTGATGTCTAACTGAGTATATGTAAAAGTGTAACATACAGTGTGACCCTGCTATAAGTTGAGAGCCACAGAAACTGACTGTGCTATGAACCGAACCATGTTATAAGCAACCAGGTCAGTTAGCTGAAGAAAATGATGCATGTAATGTACCAACAAATGTGCGGGGGTAGCTGGAGGGTAATAAAAGCGGGTGCAAAAATGCGTGCTTCATTGGCACAGTTAACATATTAAATCAATGTATTAAGTGAGAAAAACACCTGCAGTGATAACAGAGATTGCATATATAATAATTTACTTTATTCAGAGAATCACACGTTGCTACATACACATGTATAGTTTATATATACATGTCTAATCTATAGCATGAATAGAGATCAACACCGTGTACTCACCCGCGAACCTCATCACATACACTGAATCCACAATGCAAGTATTTCCATCGAAAATATCCACACACAGATTTAAAATATTCAACAATTTTGTCACAGATCATTATGTGACTGAATTTAGTGGAATAAAAAACTCCACCATTACATAACGAATGATGAAACAGTACATCAAAAGGTTAATTAATGGTGTCAGTACAAATTTCATACTGCTAAATTTTCTTATCCGTGAATCGTATTACTTTATTGTTGTTTGAAAACCTCAGTGATTTGCAGCTGCTTTCTGTTACTGTCACGTTTGCTCTTGGCAAAGTCAATCATATTTCTCAAATGAAGAATTCAAACATAGTCGATCTCCTGTGTCTCCATCCATCTTAAAGCACACTCTAAACTTTTGACTGCTTTTGTTGCTGATGGTGGATTATCCTCAAGTGTGGTGTCCTCGCTGTCATCATCAGCATCACAATTGGTGTTATTTAACGTAATATTCTGAATAATTTCTGCATTTGAAATGTGGTCTGCAACTGGGCAGTCATTATCAAAGTCATACATGCCAACCACTGGGGAGGAAAAAGTGTAATCCCAGTGGACAAAAAGAGTAATCTGAGCAGAAAAAGAGTAATCCATATATAACAATAAAATTCAATGCGCATATGTACAAAATGATTTTTTTACCCCTCTGGTCTTTTAACATCAATTACTGCTTCAAGTTTTCATATATAGCACTTTGAGCTTTGAAAAGCAGCAGACTCTCATACTGCATTTCAAAACACTTTGTACCAGCTGAGACTATGAATGTTTTGCACACTAGCAGAGCACTAAGTGCTGGGTTACAGAGCCTGAATCTGAATTCACTTTTATTTTTGTTAACAATACCGAACAATCTCTCACAGTCAGCATTATAATGGCAAGGAACCAATATTCCTTTCATAACCTGACAACGAAGAGGAAATTTATATCTTCCAGTTACTGGGTCTTTTAGCTGGGAAATACGGTACCATTGCACATCAACTCTGTCCGCATGAAGTACATTGTCAGGTAGAATGCCAACATGATACTTTAGTTCTCCTAATTTATCGGCAGTCTTTCCTCCAGCAAGGTGCATCATATGACAGGGACAACCTGGTATGTACAATGATGGAGACATTTTTCAAAATATAGAATGCAACTCCTTTATGAATTCAAGTCATCACTGATGCATTATCAGCTGAAAACCCCAGACAGTTCTGCCAACTTATGTTTATTCAAAGCATTATCAAACAATTAAAAAATGTTTTATCCAGTGGAATCTGCTGTTAATTCTGGTAATGAAAGAAGAGCACTCTGACCTTGCCCTTTTCGTTGTCAAAGTCTCTTACATAGACTGGGTGCAACTTTTTGTCATCATGATCTCTACTTCTGTCTATTGCAATACTAAACGGCCCAATTATCATGGCTTCTGCAATTTTAAGTGAAGTATCTTCTGCCAAACACCTAACAATATTTGATGATTTTGTTCTTGCACATGCATGTTTTCTGCAATTTTGGCATCAGGAAGCATCCGTTTGAACAAAGGAGCAACATTGTCTTCAACCGCTAGGGGTAGTCTGTGTTCTATTAAGAACTCAGTAAATAACGCCCCTGCATTTATAAAATTCGTGTGCACAATTTAGTTCTGCTGAAAAAAAGAAGTTACCTTAGTACTGGAGTTAGTAAAACGAACTAATTCAAGGCTTCTTTGTTTTACCACCATGACCAATATTAAAATCCCTTCCACACAGCCTGCAATGGGCGTGAAGCTGCCCTAGAATGGAATGCTGTATTGTGTAATCCATGTATTCATCTTTGAATCGGTTTTTCGTCTTTTTCTAATCCATCTGTGAAATCATTTGAGAAACATTTTTGCTGTAACACACGCATCAACTAGAATAAATTTGACTTGACTTTTAGCGCCAAATACCTACAGACTGGTTCTGTACCAGATATGAATTATAACAAAGAATATGCAAGCAAAGATTAAAAATTAGAAAACCAGTCTGTTCTCTCCTAACTAAGCCAGACAGCTGCTATAAATAGAAACTGAGGTCAAAAGTCTGAAAGTAGAAACCAGCATGTTTCTTGGAAATAAGGCAGCTACTATAAATAGAACATAATACGCTAGTCTATGGACAATTGTACTCTTATGTCATAGTTACATAGAAGCCGTCTTTTCTAGAATACAGTCTGTTCGATTAGTGGGATGTTAATAAAAATGAGAAAACAAATTATTAATTTTTTTTGAAGGGGGATATACTGAAAACATAATCCAAATACATTTATGCTGAAGGCGTAATTTAGTGGAAAAATGAGTAATGATTATGCCAAAAGCGTAATGGTTGGCATGCATGGAAAGTGAGCCAATCATTAACACTGTCACGTGACTGCATCAGCTTCCCAAATGCCCTCTCAGCCTCGAACACATCATTCTCAGAAAATTCACCAAATAAACTATCGTCATCATCACTGATATTGCCACTGTTATCCTGAGTAATAGTTAAGCCCTTTCTCCCAGCGTTTCTCAATGCAGCTGGGCATAATGGCATCCCAAGATCTGATGCCAAGGTACATTACTTCTTTCAAATTTAGACTTTGTAGTGTTGCCTGGATTGAGGATTCATCGCAAACAATCTTTTTCACAAGTTCTCTTCTATATTTCATTTTAAAAACAGATATTATGCCCTGGTCCAGAGGCTGAATCTTCTATTCTTTGGGAGGAAGCTGGCTTTTATTTTCTCATCCTTACTAACCAGGCTGTCTGAAGGTGTGTGTGTGGGGGGTAGTTGTCCAATAATAACAATGCCTTCGGCTCCATCTTCAGATTTCTGAGGTGGGATCAAACTGCTCGTATGAATTCATTTTGGAACCATTTTTCAAACAAAGCAGCTGTCATCCATGATTTTTTTGTAGCATCATATGGAATAGTCTTCATATTCAATTGATGGAAGCATTTTGGTGACTAGAATTTTCTGATACATAGTGGTTTAAGTTTGTGTCTTCCTGTTTTATTGACACAAAACTGCAAAGCTAATCTCTATTTTCTTAAACCCTTCATGTTTATGTTTGTCTTTTTTTTTCACAGCTAGGGTGGTGTCAGGCATCATCTTATAAATCTGCTCTGGGAAATATCCATTTTTCTTTATTATTTCCCTCAATTTATCTGAATAGTTCATAGCTGCTTCAGAATCCGAAGAGCGGATTTCTCCAGAAACTGTCACATGGCTAATCCCATGTCGCTTTTTAAAACGGTTTAGCCATCCATTGCTTGCTTTGAAGCTGGAACCTTGCCCATGTAAGTCGATGTGAAATTTTTTAGCTTGTGCCTTTACAATTGGTCCTGATATAGGCACTCCTTTAGCCCTAGTCTGCACAAACCACTGATACAGGGCTGCATCAAGTTGGGTGTCTTTTGCTAGTCTTGCTTTTTTTCTCATTAATCTCTCACTTTCATGCATATCCACAACCATCTCTCTTAGTTTCGCTTCTTCCTCTTCCATCCTCGGATTGTTGATTCATTCACACCTAAATCTATAGCTACTTGTGATTGTCTAACACTGGACTTAATCGTGTCCAAAGCTTCAATCTTTTCTTTAACAGTATAAGCTTTACATTTCCGTTTCCCATTCAAAATGTCCACTAATTAACACTTTTATGCCTATTAGTTTAAAAGACTACAGCAAGAATAATTGTCAATCAACAATAGGGGTATATTTGTAGGAAATGGATGACATTATTCACTGGTCAACTGATTGCATAAAACAACACCACCAAGCCACACGCACATGTTGGCGGCTTTCGTTTTTTTTATGTTTTATAAATCGTTGCCCCATAATTTGAACAAGTTTGGCTTGGCAATTGACTTTGATGTTAAGCAATGTACTTAAATTAATTGATTTATAAATTCAGGTGAGAATCTTTTATCAACCACGGCATTGTTTGTTGCTTAGTTGTATATGCAGTTTAGAGAATATATGTCGGATATTATTTGAGCAATGACTGTATAAGGAATGCTTTGAAGACAAACACAAAGTAGACTTGATGGTTTATTTACTCATGGATCAGTAATAATCAGATTAACACTTATGAGCTGTCATCTTTCAACAATAAACAAAAATCAAAGTTCTCAAAAGGCCCAGCCATGGGTTCAGATACTCGTATTTTTGATGTTTATTTTGGCACAAAACTGTAAGAAATTGGTTAAATTTTAAAATTTTAGGAGCCATGCCATGATTGCTTTATATTCAAATTCATACACAATTTCCTCCCCAAAATGATAAACTTTCTACACATTATTTTTCGTACTTTTAAGAAGAAATTTTTTCCGTGTATGAGAATAATACATGTATATGATAATTCAAGAGCCACACCACAATCGTCTTATATTTGAATTTATATGCGATCTCTTCTCCAATAAACTTTTTACATATTTTATTTTTCATACTTAAAAGAAATTTTTTTTTTACAAGAAAAATACCTGTAATAAGGTATATAAAATTTCGGGAGCCATGAAACAACCGTGTTATATCCGAATTCATGTTATAATGTTGCATGCTATAGCAGGGACACACTGTACATGTATATATAATGCCACAGTCTATCAGATATCACTTTATTTCACAAGGAATATTGGCACCAGATCTTCATTTAGTAAATTTTCAAAGAAGACAAAAGAAAAGTGACAAATAGGTCAATCACATTCTTTGAACGCTGACATGCAGAAAGATAGAAAGAGAGGTGTCCATTTCAAATGGCCAATTCAATGTTTTTATTTGCATTCTAGATTTTTCATACAGATCTGAATTCACTGCTTTTTCACCACAGCATTTGCAATGCTTGAAATCCCATTCATATGCAACTGAACTCATGGCTTTTTCACTACAGCATTTGCAATGCATGAAATCCCATTCATATGCAACTGAACTCATGGCTTTTTCACTAAAGCATTTGCAATGCATGAAATCCCATTCATATGCAACTGAACTCATGGCTTTTCCACTACAGCATTTGCAATGCATGAAATCCCATTCATATGCAACTGAACTCATGGCTTTTTCACTAATGCATTTGCAATGCATGAAATCCCATTCATATGCAACTGAGCTCATGGCTTTTTCACTACAGCATTTGCAATGCATGAAATCCCATTCATATGCAACTGAACTCATGGCTTTTTCACTACAGCATTTGCAATGCATGAAATCCCATTCATATGCAACTGAGCTCATGGCTTTTTCACCACAGCATTTGCAATGCTTGAAATCCCATTCATATGCAACTGAACTCCTGGCTTTTTCACTACAGCATTTGCAATGCTTGAAATCCTATTCATATGCAACTGAACTCATGGCTTTTTCACCTCAGCATTTGCAGTGCATGAAAAAGTTTAGTGGCATCTTAGAATAAGATCAAAACTAAATCCTGCCATCAAAACTAAATGCTGAGAGAGAGAGAGAGAGAGAGAGAGAGAGAGAGAGAGAGAGTTTTTCATATTTTCACTGTCCAAATCCACTGGTTACAATGATTAATTTTATTCTGGTAGAAAAAATTTGAGAATGTAGGGCCTGGTCTGCTCGTGGACATAACTTTGTTACTTTATCATGTGATGCAACATGGCAATAAGCCTAAGTTCTATTACTGAAGTTTAACTGACTAACCTGTGATAAATAACATCACATCCACTGAAGTGTCGAATTCTCAAGTGTGTAAGGACTTTTCAGTCAAAGAAAACTTAAACAATGGAGAATAATTTCTAACAGGCTTTTAATACAACTGGTCCGGCATTTCTGAGTCTTGTCTTTTTTTTTCTTTATAAAATCTTCCTTCCTTCTATTCTACTGGCAACAACTATGTTAAAGTTAACAGTAATGTTATCCTTGAAAGTGTTTATGTGTATCTGATGCAACCAGCATGGAATAAATGTCATCAAGATGTCTGTGGTTACCACACAAATCTATGTCACCTCAAAGCTTGGGACTGTCTTTGTGCCTTGAATTTGGACATTTTCTTTGGTTCTGCATCCACTTCAAGGTCTTGTACTACAGGCTCTTTTTCCAACACTTTCCCAGAGAAAGCCTATGATATAAAAATACTTGTGACACATCAATGAACAAATACTTATTTCTTTCTTGGATAAGGATGCAAAATTTTGGCAAATAAGTGTAAAATGTTACATAAAATGGTGTCAAAAGTTTGAAGAAAAATGACAATCATAGAAGAAATGTTTCATTCTCACTTTTACAAAAAGTACCTTTGCAATCATCTAAAACATTAGTCCTTTTAAAAAAATTAAAATTAAAGAGATGAACTAACTCTCTTTGGTTCAAATATTTGCCCAATTATAAATTTCAGATCACCTCTTGCTATTTATTTTATTATTTAATACCTGCACTCAAGCTTGTTTGGCACCAAGTTTCTTAATTACATTTTATTTTATAGATCTTTGTAGATAAATGCCAGTGAGTTCTGTTTTCTCAAGTTAATTACTTTATCCTCCTGCTTATCAAAATATATACATATCAAATTTATTTGAATTACATCTTTCCATGTTTTTTTTAAAGAATTTCCATGGCAGCTTCATTATTTCTTTAGAGATTAGTCTTGGTGGGTCAGAATTTAAAATACTTTTTGTAATAACATTCTCATTTCTTTTTTTCAAAATGACATCCTTTATAAAAAATATATTTGATCAGTCTACTGAATTCCTCTTGCTAAATTGAAGATATAAGATTTTAAATATATCTGTTTTGATAAAAGTTTACCACAATCCGTTTTTCATTTTCCAGCAAATATTTTAACCCATCTTATTTGAATGTACATAATGAATATGAGTCATACTTAGTTCTCCATCACTGTCAGGAGCTCGAATTTGTTATGCTTAATTCTCTTAACTTTTACTTTCCAGTACAAACTATAACAAAGTACAATTAAGTTTTATTTCTGTTTTTGTAGCTGGCATGAAGTTGCTAACAAAAAATGTATTAATATGGACAAAATGCATTTTCACAACAAGTACCATTCCAACAACTCATTTTCTTTTTATTCTAGCCTGCCAGTATTTTTGTTACAGTTTAAATTTCTTCCTGTAATTAATTTCTGCAATTTAAGTCTAGCTAGGATATATTGTTCCATCAGAAACTTTCTTTATGCCATTCCAAATAGCCTTCATTTATATATCAAGTAAAAATAGTTATTCTCAGCAAATGTCGAGATCCAACAGGACCATAAGCATATTTATATTTTAAAATGTCAAAGACCAGTCCATAATGTCAAAGACCAGTCCTTAATGTCAAAGACCAGTCCTTAATGTCAATGATCAGTCCATAATGTCCAAGATCAGCCCATAATGTCAAAGACCAGTCCATAATGTCAAAGACCAGTCCTTAATGTCAATGATCAGCTCATAATGTCAGAGATCAGTCCATAATGTCAAAGACCAGCCATTAATGTCGAAAGACCAGCCCATAATGTCAAAGATCAGTCCATAATGTCAAAGACCAGTCCCTAATGTTAATGATCAGTCTTTGTGCATCAATATTTTCAGGACAAGAACATGGGGCATATTCTATAATAACAGATCCATAGAGGGAAGGTTGCAGGAGGGTACATTGGGCCTCTTCTAAATAACCAAGGGGGAAGAATACATTGAGACATAAAAGATTTATTGTATTCAAGTATCTTGAATGTCAAATAATTTCTACACCAGTTGCAGATTTTAACGAAACTGTGAAATGATATTACTATATGCCTAAAGTCTGCATCCTGAACTGCTGATGTTTTATATCCAACCTGTAATGTCAACATGATGGGAATAAACATTTAAATTAAATTAACATAATAACATTTAATAAATAATTAATAATAATTAATAATTAATAAACATTTAAATTAGTATTAACATTTTTTTAAAGCCATATATCTTCTACATCTGCTGATGCATTCAACTGAAACTATGATGTTATATTACTGTACATCAAAAGTCTGTACACTGATGTAATATTACTGTACATCAAAAGTCTGTACACTGATGTAATATTACTGTACATCAAAAGTCTGTACACTGATGTAATATTACTGTACATCAAAGGTCTGTACACTGATGTGCATTGTTTTCCTGTCTTGACTGATCTAGCATAATTTTATTGCCATTCAAAGGTGAGACTGTGTAGAACTTATTGCCATTCAAAGGTAAGACAATTTGGAACTTATTGAAATTCAAAGGTGAGACAATGCTGAACTTATTACCATTCAAAGGTGAGACTATGTAGAACTTAATGTCATTCAATGGTGAGATAATGTTGAATGTATTGCTGTACAAAGGTGAGAAAATGAAGAACTTCTTGCCATTCAAAGGTGAGACAAAGTGGAACATATCAACATTCAAAGATGAGACAATGTTCAACTTATTGCCATTCAAATGTGAGAAAAAGTTCAACTTATTACCATTCAAAGGTGAGAAAATGTAGAACTTCTTGCCATTCAAAGATGACACCATGTGGAATTTATCACCATTCAAAGGTGAGACAGTGTGGAACTTATTGCCATTCAAAAATAAGACAATGTTGTTGTTGTAGGGTTTAACACCATTTTTCAGCACAAGATAGGCTATACAGGGTGGCCAGTATAAATGGTGGAGGAAGAACCCGGGAAAACCCCAGGAAGAACCACTGACCCACAAGAAGCTACTGGCATGCTTTCTCACATCCCACACTGGCCGAACCTGAGACTCGAACCCACACAGACAGAGGTGAGATGACAATGATCCGTAAAGGTGAGAGCTTCAGATCACTCAGCCACTCGGGGTCCCATGAGACAATGTAGAACTTACTGCCATTCAAAGATAAGACAATGTGGAACTTATTGCCATTCAAAGGTGAGACAATGTGGTACTTACAGTCATTCAAACATGACAAAATGTGGAACTTATTGCCATTCAAAGATGAGACAATGTGGTACTTATTGCCATTCAAACATGACAAAATGTGGAACTTATTGCCATTCAAAGGTGAGACAGTGTGGTACTTACTGGCATTCAAAGGTGAGACAACATGGTATTTATTGCAAAAAGATTGCATACCAAGAGTACCATGAATGGCAAATCTATCCCATGAATGGCACATCTATCCTATATTTAATAGTCATGTATTGGTCTCAATGACCTTAACACTTGATCATGTTATGCAGTCATAAACTAATCTTTATTTGCAGAAAACATTTTTTTGGTATTAGACTTATCATGACTGTGATCTTTGACATTCAAACAATAGATTCTAAAGGTTTATTTATAACCCCTGGTACAAGTCATTCCTAAAGTTTGGTAATGGAAGCTACATTAAGATAAAAGTTATTCTGCACAACCCAATTTACTTTGAGACACAATGACCTTGACCTTGGAACTTTTACCCCTAAATCAAAAAATTTCTTCCATACCTTAACCACAAGCCCATGACACACTTTGGTGATGGTACATGCTCAGGATCTCAAGCTAACAGTCACAGTGACCTTGACCTCTGACCTTTTGATCCCAGAATTAAAATGCTTTTTTATATACCCAACATGTACGTCATCCACAAACATTTGTTAAGGTATATGACTGAGAGCTGAAATTTATGTGCATAATCTATTTTTCTTCTTTCCATCTCACTAACCATGACCTTTGAATTTATGACCTTGATATTAATATGATTCTGCCTTACCCAAAGTGCAAGCCATCCATTTTTGTAACTGTTAATGATGGAACTGTTGGGATGGAAATGAAATTAGTAATGGATGAACATAATCATAACATATTACACTCCACCTCATGACAGTTGTATAACAACATTATAACATAGTACACTCTGCCTTTTGACAATTGTATAACAAACTGGAAAAAAGCCTTTCACTTTGCAAGCCAGATTGTCTCTTTCATTTTCAGTCCTGACAAATAAACAAATATTAAAGACTGCATATGACTGAAAGGAATCAACTTGTAAAAGTAAATATCATAGAGAACTGTAACACAATGCACCACTGTCCATTATTTCCATGAATGAGTGTTATATTCATGATGATGAGACTTGGTTTTATTATAAAGACTACAAATTTTGTTATACAGATCACATTTTTCGTTATGAAGACCACATTTTGGGATCAAGAAGATAACTTTCCTTCAGGGTGTACATTAATGCTCAATTTTAAAAAATAAAATGCCTACAGATTCATGCAGCATTTTCATATATAAAATATTGTGTACTTGAATGACACTGCCCCACCCCAAGGCCAGAAATATGCTAACACTGCAAACTAATTATCAGTAAGGATTTCTGATCTAACTTTAACTCTCTGACTAATGCACACATCATGTCAGGTACTTGTGTTTATATAACTGCATAAAATGATCTATTGTTTAAAGTTAAAGAGAAAAAGGTAACATAAACACCTGTCTCATTCTGGTTATGATGCTTTTGGAAGTAAGCAACCATCTACCAATGAATGTACTCCCATAGCATTATGACACTTTTTGAACAGTACTGTGATTCAATATATTTTTAGCAGTACATTTCTATTCACAATTTTTTCTTTGAAAATTTCATTGGATTAGAACATAAGATGTTTGTGTTGAATCTTCATGTATCTGGGAACTTACTTGGATTAGAACATAATAACATATCTGTATGTGTTGAATATTCATGTATCTTGGAATTTAGCTGGATTAGAACATAATATATTCGCGTGTGTTGAATCTTGAAGATTCTTGGAATTTAGCTGGATTAGAACATAATATCATATTTGCATGTGTTGAATCTTGAAGTATCTTGGAATTTAGATGGATTAGAACATAATATCCTATTTGTGTGTGTTGAATCTTGATATATCTTCGAATTTAGCGGGATTAGAACATAATATCATATTTGCGTGCGTTGAATCTTGGGATTGAACAAACACTATATAAACTCAATTTCCCCACACTTTATTCATATAAAATTCAAAGTAAAGTCAATCTGATTGAATTTTCTACTTCTTTATCCACACATGTATCAAATGATATTGTAGTTATTCTAATCTTAATATATTTTACACAATGGGAGGAAAAATACCATTCATATATACATTACTATAGAAATTAAAAACATCCATCTTCATTTTTATTTGATATTTTTTACTATGGAAAGCTGCCTTGAATATCTTTAAGCAAACCAAAGATATTTATGAAATTTAGTTATAACAACTATATCGTCTTTCCTTTCTCTTTGCCTTCGATCTTACAACTGTTTCGTGTTATGTAACAAAAAGACCACTAATGTCCTCCAAAAATGCCTAAATCAATACAATGCAAACTTGACATAACAACAAAATTATCTGCAACATGTTGGTAACTGTAATGTGTTACATATATGTAATTTAATTACATGTGTATTAGTTTTAAAATTCTTTTTTTTACTTTATTTTTGTTTCATTACATTTTACTGCAATGATAATTTTCACGGGATTTGACTATTTTCGGAAAATTCAGTCTTTTGTTTTGACCCAATTAGAACGCAAAAGTGTTGCTTTATTACCATTTTTAGCTCACCTTGGTTGAGAGATTTGTAAACACTAAGTGAAAATGATTGGTTATTACCAAGGTCATGTTTGGCCCACGTGTTAGCTATGTTGTAAAGTCTTTTTTATTATTCATTGCCAGCATGAGAATCTGATTTTTAGATAGGGCTATTCTACGCTACATGCTAAATGGCATTTTTTTTTACTGTGCTGTTCAAATTAGTGATCATGTAGCCCCGTCACATGAGCCATCATGTGATCTAAAATCGTGGGTTAAAACAGACGTTTTCTAGTGGATTTGCTCAGTTGTAAAAATATACCTTCAGGCTGAAAGGTATTCTTGTTGTTGCCATTTGAACTGAGTTTTTTTTATTTAAAATAATTTATTCATCCTGGAAAATAATCTTCTTCAATGAAATACTTGGACAAAGACATTCACTAAATTATTCGGAATTCAAAAGCCGGAATTATATTCTTGGTGACTCAACAAAGAACTGTTGACACATCAATACAAACTGGTTATAGAGGATGTCATCGCCTTCCATATTGGAACTTCATCATGATTCGAACCTGGATTCAATTAGAACTTTTTAGTGATAGGACTTATATTTTTGAATTCTAGGATTAATGTTTGGATCATAATCACAAACCATAAGTCCTATTTCATATTTTTATCTTGTTTTCTAGGGAAATAAATTATTTTGTTAAATTTACAAAGCTTGTTGACTTCACTCTTTTCTTTTGTTACTTCTGTACGAGCCTATACGTAACAAATGAGAGTGACTGTATACAAAGTACAGATTTTCAAAATTGGTGACTGCACCTACCATTGCTGAAGACACTGGAGTAGAATCCTTTTCAGCAGTTTTGACCAAATTGTTCTCCACAGATACAGACTGAGCTGCCTCTAAATTCACTGGTTTATTGTCTCTGTTTTTAAGTATGGATTTGGGAAGACTAGCAACAGTAACCAGTCTAATGACATCTGCTGGAGTTTGAATTTTAGGGCCTTCTTGGGGCAGGTTTGGATTATTCTGAAGACTTGGTGGACCTTCCTGGGGCAGGTCTGGATTATTTTGAAGACTTGCTGCATTGGTATCTGGCTGAAAATGTAAAATATGAACATTGTTTTATGAAAGTTCAGAACAGTGAATGGAATAAAATAAAAGCCAGCCTTGAATTCAAATTATTCAAATATTATTGAAGTCTTTGATTAAATACCAAAGTATTAATGTCATATTGATTTGACTGTCTACAATTAATTGCTGCATCTTCCTGAGGTATTCCTATGACAAATATTATGACATAACATCCACACAGTCAGCTTAAGAAATTAGTATTGGGTATTTCCTATGACAAATATTATGACATAACACCCACACAGTCAGCTTAAGAAATTAGTATTGGGTATTTCCTATGACAAGTATTATGACATAATATCCACACAGTCAGCTTAAGAATTAGTATTGGGTATTTCCTATGACAAATAGTGCATTTGACATAACATCCGCACAGTCAGCTTAAGAAATTAGTATTGGGTATTTCCTATGACAAATATTATGACATAACATCCACACAGTCAGCTTAAGAAATTAGTATTGGGTATTTCCTATGACAAATAGTGCATTTGACATAAAATCCACACAGTCAGCTTAAGAAAATAATACTGGTATTCCTAGAACAAATCTCACATTTGACATAACATCCACAGTCAGCTTAGGAAATTAGTATTAAGGTATTCCTATGACAAATTTTGTTACTTGACATAACATCCACACTGTCAGCTTAGGAAATCATTATTGTGGCATTCCTATAACATAATTTCCACACTGTCAGAAATTAGCATCGAGGTATTCCTATGACATAATTTCCACACTGTCAGAAATCAGTACTGAGGTATTCCTATGATGTAATTTCCACAATGTCAGAAATTAGTATTGAGGTATTCCTATGACGTAATTTCCACACTGTCAGAAATTAGTACTGAGGTATTCCTATGACATAATTTCCACACTGTCAGAAATTAGTATTGAGGTATTCCTATGACATAATTTCCACATAGTCAGAAATTAGTACTGAGGTATTCCTATGACATAATTTCCACACTGTCAGAAATTAGTACTGAGGTATTCCTATGACATAATTTCCACACTGTCAGAAATTAGTACTGAGGTATTCCTATGACATAATTTCCACACAGTCAGAAATTAGTATTGAGGTATTCCTATGACATAATTTCCACACAGTCAGAAATTAGTACTGGGGTAAATTTCATGAAGTGTAAGTTTTTTATCATAAGCACACACTGAAGGAAGCAGCAGTGACTTAGGGACTAACATAATGAACATGCAGCTCAAAGATTGCTGGTTTGAATCCTGCAAAGATCAGCTGGTGTAGACTGCTGTGGTGTCTTTGGGCAATTCACTTTACTCCCACTGCCTTGGCACTATATCCTTTCATTTGTTGAGGTGCTGTCATAAAACCCAAACATGCATAGCAGCTAGCGCCATGAAAAGCAAATATTTTAGTAAATGATGTTTCTCCAAAAATACTTACCCAAGCATGTTAACAAAAACCAGCAATCATGGAAAGACGAAAATTCATCTTTCCTGTCTATATTCCATAGTGACAATGGGAAGAAATTCTACCCAACTCTTCCCCCTTCCTTACCTCACATCCGCTAGGTGACCAAGGTTGTTTGCCAGTTTAGCTTATGTGATACCTCAATGCAGATGCTTGCTTTTGAATGGAGGTGTGAGGGTTTAATAATAATGTGATCAGATACAGTAAGTATTCTCAGAGAAACATAATACAAAAAAACCTGTTCTACTTTGAATACAATCCCTGATCTCATTAACATCAGAAGAATATGTAATATTAGGAAGAACACTTTATGTAAGATAAACACACATCAAAGCATAGTGTCATTTTGTTGTCATTATTTATCTCAAATGAAAAGGACAACAAAAATTGGAAATAACAACCTGAAATTATGTAAATATAACAATAACTATACTTGCTACTTAAACAAGTGAAAATATATGCAGTGTTTGTGAATAAACAACCAACATTGAGCATAAATGATATCATGTTGGAGCACAGGATCAAAGACACAATGATGTCAACAACTGTGAAAAAGTCACATAAATTTCAACAAATGAAAATACCTTTACATACAATTACCATGGTTACCTGATTGTAAATACATTTACATTCAATATGTTACGAGTCTATGTTCTTAAAATAAGTAACAGAAAAGAGTGAAGACAACAAGCTTTGTAAAATTTAACAAATAATTTATTTCCCCTGAATACAAGGTGAAAAATAAAAAAAAAAAGAACTTACGGTTTTACGAATTAAATCCATAAATAATCCAAGAATTAAAAACAGAAGTCCTAGTAATAAAAAGTCCTGAATGAAACTGAGTTCGAGTCCTGATGAAATCCAAAATGGAAGGCAATGACGTCTGTTGTGGTCAGCAAAGTGCCGCTGTGCCAACAGTCTCTTGCTGAATCACAGAAAATATTATTCCAGTTTTGAATTCAGTATAACTTCCAATAAATGTCTTTATCCAATAATTTTGTCAGAGCACTTATGTATTTCCAGGGAAAAGAATCACTTGAATTCAATAATTTGAAGAAAATAAAAATTCAACCCAAACTGGTCACAACATAATAACAACTTAACGTGTCAATTGTTTGGAGCTCAACTGACAAACTTCTATAAAAAAAACCCAAAAGTTTATTCAACTACCTAAGATGCAAAACAGATTCCCAGATGAGGGTCAAAAGTTCATTCTTCTGGAAAAAACAGAAGTTTGTTATCAGTTGATATATGTCTACTTGTCATGTAGTCCAGGTATGACGTTGACTTAACTTAATGATTCTTACGCTGAGAAAGATAAAAAAAAATAATAAAAAAAGTTGTTTACCAAAACTGTCACTGATACTGAAACGAGGTCAACAACTAGATACAATGTTTCTATTATTATTTGTTTACGTCAATGAAATAATAAAAAAAAATATCAGTCAGGTAAACAGAACTGAATGCAATGTTACATTACAACAGCATGTAATTAAAAAATTTAAAACTAACGAACAATTAAATTAAATATACATAATACCATGGTTACCAACTTTGTTGATGGATGGTCAATAATCCATAAAATTAACTGAAATTCAAAGAGGTATCAGACATGATGTATACTGTATAAACGAAAAAAAAACAAACTAAAAAACTCACAAACAACTTTAGCCACCAAGTGGTGGCAAAAGCAGGTAAGGGGAAGGATTGGGAAGAGTTTCTTCCCTTCATCTATATAGAATAAATAGATGGGAAAGATGAATTTGCATATTTATGTGATTGCTGTGGAGCATCTTTCTAACATTAATGTGATCAGGAAAGGAGAATTGGGCAAGTTTTAGCAGTTGCTTCTTTCCTCCCTGCTTTAGTTACAGCTCTTAGACTGCAACTTATACAACAATTAACATGCACACAGCAAATTCATATATAATAAGGTACTGTCCATTTAATATGTTTGGGTGGGGCTGTGATTTTCATTTGAGCTGAAATATTTTCTTTTATTTATCTCAAGAAAATATTTTTTCCCAAATAACATCATGGATACAATATAGTGTTATTTTGATAAAAATTAGAGTAAGGTATTTTTTCCAGCTATTAACAGACAGAAAATAAACAAAAAAAGTCAGACCCCTGCCCCAGAACATTGTGATACATTCAGAAATACTGTAGTATAGAATTCTGTGTGGTACCCGGTTCTACTGATGAAACACCACAATCTCTCTGTATTGTCAAGTAGGATTTATAATATTTCTGTCCTGTCAAGCAGGACTTCTAATACTGAAGACACATCACAATGTTTCTGTATTGTCAAGTAGGATTTCTAACACTGATGATACAGCACAATGTTTCTGTATTGTCAAGTAGGATTTCTAACACTGATGATACATCACAATGTTTCTGTATTGTCATGTAGGATTTCAAATACTGATGAAACATCACAATGTTTCTGTATTGTCAAGTAGGATTTCTAATATCTCTGTGTTTCAAGTAGGATTTCTAATATTGATGACACATCATAATGTTTCTGCATTGTCAAGTAGGATTTCTAATATTGATGACACTGTCTCTGTATTGTCAAGTAGCATTTCTAATATCTCTGTATTGTCAAGTAGGATTTCTTATGTATCTGTATTGTCAAGTGGGATTTCTAATATTGATGACACATCAAAATGTCTATGCATTGTCAAGTAGGATTTCTAATATTGATGACACATCAAAATGTCTATGTATTGTCAAGTAGGATTTCTAATACTGATGACACATCACAATGTCTCTGTATTGTCAAGTATGATTTCTAATATCTCTGTATTGCCAAGTAGGATTTTAATGTATCTGTATTGTCAAGTAGGATTTCTAATGTATCTGTATTGTCAAGTAGGATTTCTAATACTGATGACACATCACAATGTCTTTGTACTGTCAAATAGTCTCTAATACCTCTATATTGTGTTATGTATATTTAATTTAATTGTTTTTCTGTTAGTTTTAATTTTTTTTCCATTACATGCTATTGTAATGTAATATTGTTTACTGATCTTGACCTTGTCCAGAATTGAGTTCAGTTCTGTTTGACCTGATTGACTTTTTTTAAAATTTTGATTTATTTCATTTATGTAAACAACTAATAATAGCTTCACTATTCTCTATGGGTATGAGCTCACTGACCGAATTATTATTCAAGTAAACAAGAGGTGTAAACATGTTGATTTGGGTTAGGGTTTTAGGGATTCCAAAGTGAATTTTATAGGGTATTATGTTTTAAATAAACAAGGCTCATTAGATCATTCAAGAAATTTATTTTCCATTAGGTAATGGTTGTTTTTTAGAAAATGCTAATTTGTGACCTGAGGTCAAACAGAGAACTATATTATTTTGTGATTGTGAAGATTTTACCAGTTTTGCTTTAACTTCTGGCACTTTAAGTTGAATTATGTTGCATCCAGTTTGGGCTGAATTTTATTTTCTTCAAATTATTGAATTCAAGTAATTATTTTCTCTTGAAATACAAAAGTGCTCTGACAAAATTCTTGGATAAAGACATTCATTGGAATTTATACTGAATTCAAACCTGGAATAATATTTCTGTGATTCAACAAGAGACTGTTGATACATCAGTACGATGCAGGCTATAACAGACACATCATCGCCTTCAATATTAAATCTCTTTGGGACTTGAACTAAATTTTATTCAGGACTTTTTATTACTAGGACTTGTGACTTTAATTCTTGGATTATTTTTTAATTTAATTCGCAAAACCTAAGTTCTTTTTTCTCATTTTTCATTGTGTATTCAAGGGAAATAAATTATTTATTAAATTTTACAAAGCTTGTTGTCTTCACTCCTTTCTGTTACTTATTTTAAAAGCATAGACTCAAGTAGGATTTCTAATATGTCTGTATTGTCAAGTAGGATTTCTAATATCTCTGTATTGTCAAGCAGTATTTCTAATATTGATGACACATCACAATGTTTCTGCATTGTCAAGTAGGATTTCTAATACTGATGACACATCACAGTGTCTCTGTATTTTCAAGTAGGATTTCTAATATCTCTGTATTGTCAAGCAGGATTTCTGACATATATGACACATCAAAATGTCTATGTATTGTCAAGTAGAGTTTCTAATATTTCTGTATTGTCAAGCAGGATTTCTAATATTGATGACACATCAAAATGTCTCTGTATTGTCAAGTAGGATTTCTAATATCTCTGTATTGTCAAGTAGAATTTCTAACATCTCTGTATTGTCAAGTAGAGTTTCTAATATTTCTGTATTGTCAAGCAGGATTTCTAATGTTGATGACACATCACAATGTCTCTGTATTGTCAAGTAGGATTTATAATATTGATGACACAACACAATGCATATGTATTGTCAAGTAGAATTTCTAATATTGATTACACAACACAATGTCTATGTACCGTCAAGTAGAATTTCTAATATTGATGACAATCCTCAACTTTATAAAAGAATTCTGAGTCAAAATATATCTAGAATCATCATAGTAATACACACATACTAAATTTTGTGGTTCTCAGATGTCAAACAATTTCACTGTCTTCAAAGGATTTGTTACTGTTCTTGTATATAATTATCAATGTCTCCAAAGGATTTGTCAGAATTCATGTAAAGAATTATCAGTGTATTTACAGGATTTGTCAAGGTTCATGCACAGAATTATCAATGTATTTACAGGATTTGTCAAGGTTCATGTAAAGAATTATCAATGTATTTACAGGATTTGTCAAAGTTGATGTACAGAATTATCAATGTATTTACAGGATTTGTCAAAGTCATTGTAAAGAATTATCAATGTATTTAAGTTTCATGTATAGAATTATTTCTCAAAAATAAGCATTAGTGGATAATTTAAATGTGTGGATACAAACTCCATGGAAGTAAAGAAGCACACCACAAACAGAAAGTAAGATTTAAACTACATTGATGTCTTTCAATCAAAACTAGCAAATCATTGCAAGAGTTTCACAAATTCAATAATCCAGTGTATTTTTTCTACATTTTTTCATTCACCATTATGATTTACAAATACATTCCTCTAATTGTAAAATGCGCATTTAAAGAGTCCAGTAATACAAAGATTTTGGAAGTTATCTAAAAATAGATAATCATTTAAACTTAAAAGTAAATTTTCTGTCTCTAATTCTTGAATTACTGAAGACACAGACACCAAATTTTGCAATAAACTGGAGATTTGTGATAACCACCTTTATAAATCAAAGACATCAGCAATATATGCACCTTGGCATTAGAAAACTTGTAATGTAGAATACCTGAACTTTGGAGTGTGTAAATAAAATTGTTTTTGATATTCTAACAGAACTTGAAGCTTCTGAATGGATTTCCTCATCTTTCTCATCATCAGCATCATCATCTGAATCAAGACTGTCATTTTCCTCCATCTCCTCATCTAGAGGGCCTTGGTTCTCCCAGTGGACTCTTTTTTCACCCCCTGACCTCTGTGGAGTGAGCAATGATAAGTTCTCTCCTGTAGTGGATGACTTCTTCTCATCCAACCTGAAGATGAAAATAGGGTTTTTTTTTTTAAGAAAAAATGTTTTTCTAACATAAACATTTATTAACATTAATTTGTATTATGTGTTGTCTTTTTGTCCATGATTGTATGTTATGTATGTTTAATTTGTATTGTGTGTCTGACTTTTATCCATAATTGAGGGTAGGTACCTACCTGACTAATGTCTTTTTTTTTAATAAACAACATATTACATAGCCACTTCTTGTCTATGATTTTAGATTATATATTATCATTTGGAGGTAACTATGTTTACCTGGGTCTGAATTCAAGACACTGGTATTCCCCTGGGAAAAACAAGGCCTATCTGCTCTTTCCCAAGTAGTGTGATCAAATGTAAGTAAACAGACCTGACCTTGTTTACGAATTTGATGGAAAATTCCATTAAGATGACAGAGTATTTTCAGAAAATGGTTATTGTGAGGTAGGTCAGGTGGAGAGGCATATAAAATTGTTTACTTCATAATTACTCGTTCCATATCTTAGCATCAGTCTTAGTAGAATCAATTTAAGTTGCTTTAGTTAATATTTGAAAGAATTTATTTAAATTATTCTTTGGAATTACAAAGTGCTCACTGATTATTTTTGGACTAAATCACAGTTTTAGAATTACTGTTAATTCATTCAAGGACATTTTGGATTATGTCATTGTGATACCTGAAGACTGTTAACATATAAACACTAATCCCAGCTAGTGGTACATCAGCACTTTCAAGAGCTGAATTCATTTGGAACACCAATGGAATTCATTTGGAACTCTATACATTTGGACTTCTTACAGAACTTTTAGGACTATTTGGAATTTAATTCACAATCCTGTAAGTTCTTTTTAAATGTTCACTTTGTATTCTTTAATTCAAGACCACAAAGATGCTAAAAATAGCATGGAAGTAACTCTTCCAGGATAGTAAATAACATCCTATCCTTGTCACCACTTGGTGGTTGCCCATTTACCAGATGTTTCTCAGTTTAAGCTTTAGCAAAATACCATCAGGGATGTTGGCATTTGCGGGGGAGGTAGGGAGGACTTAATATTAAATTGATCAGGTTAGTATTCTCAGAAAACCAATTCTTCCTAAAAATTTACTTTCTCTGTCAAATATATTACCTGATCACATTTACATCAGAAGAATAATCACGAGAGGAAGGAAATGTGCAGCATCCAACCTCTACTACAGCCACCCCTCAAGGGGCAATATGACCACATCCCCAGTGAAGGATAATCACCTCTTCTAATGTGAAGGCAGCACAATCTGGGTTAGGATGTTAGCACAATATTGAGGTTAAGCCCAGTAGGGTTTGGAATGAGAATATTACCTTACTGATCAAAAGGTTCCTGGGCAAATCCAGTGAAAGCTATAAACCCAAAACAAAGGTTGTGCCGACATGAATGGGGCCAAAGGAGGGGTTCATTAAGCAGATTGCCAGAACTTTCCTGATGATGTCTAACACCTGGAACCTGTCCCATTTGGAAGAGGCTGCAGAAACTACTTTGCAAATCTGGTCCCTCATATTTTGAATTAGATTTGGGATCAGAACAGTTGGAGGGAAGGTGTATTCCCAAAACCATCGCAACCGACTGTCAAAGCATCCATGGCACAAGCCTCTAACTCCAGGACTGGACAGTGGGCAGCTTGTGGTTTCATCTTGTGACAATGACATCTCCAGTAGTGGTTCATAACTGAGTAGCCACTTAACATGACATTATTGATGCAGTATTGACAGAAGTACCATGAATCATACATTATACGCCTGCTCCATGTTCAACAGTCCTCTACAGAGGTAACTGGAAATTCTGTACAAAAAGCTCTTTCCTTCTTTCAGCCATAATGACCATGACCTTTGACCTTTAGACACCAAAATTAATTGAGTTCTTCCTTATATGAAGTGCAAACCATTTACAAAGTTTGGTCCAGGTACATGATGTTTTGTTTTGTGCACTTTCAACACATTATAGGGCATATCGTGCAGAGGAAATGGAAGCTAAGTGTCTTTCCCAAGGTCACATCAAGACTGCCGACCTTGGCTCTGTATTGCAGGAATAGAGCCTGAGACCCTTAAAGTTTGATGCTCTACATACCGAGCTACTACAGCTCCCCAAGTATGTGATCTAGAATAATGTTATTGTACAGAAACTGTTTTCATTCCTAGTCACAGTGACCTTGACATTTGACCTTGATAAGGTTCTCCTGGCTCTGCTGATGCCTTCTGTGCACTTCTGACAGCACCTAAGTGCATGAACTGGGTCCTGCTCCCTTGCCTCCATCAATGGCTTGACAGATTATAAGGAACAAAAGACTATTCCTTTTACCCATAGACAGCAACCTGTTCTTGAAGACAAAAAAAGACCGGATCATGAGGATGACTGAACCATCTAACAGGAGCTAGAGACAGCTCAGATCAAAAGACTGGCCATGCAGAAAGAGGCTCAAATGCATGTAAAGCCACATCAAGACCCAAAAAAGGTTCCATCAGAAATCATGGAGCAAAAGCACTTGACTGTGATGGGGGCTAATTTCTTGAAGAGCCAAATGAAGAAGTTAGCTCACGAATGAATACCTGTTAAAAGAGGAGTGATGTCATTGAATAAAGATATGCCACTTTCCTTCATGGACCTTCAGTGTGGAAGGCCTTCTAGCTGTTACAGTTCTCTCCATGATTGAAGGGCCAAATCTTCATCCACTACAGTAACCTTTTTTGCTAAAACAAACTAAAAGATGTTGTTGATGTCTTTTTCAATTGGGCAGATAGGGCTTCTAACGTACTACAACTGGGTAATGTATTTGGAGACAAAACTGCAAGTGCTACCCTAAATTTATCATTTCATTTCTTTCTGCTTCAATCCTCTCCAATTCATCCAGCCTTGCCCACAATTCAGCATCTGTTGCTAGGCGACCATTGACCCCTGTATTCTGATTAGCTGCTTGTGGTTCTTCATGCTTCTGTGACTTGGTCCTGTACTTCCTGACATTTTCTCTGTGTTTGGCTGATAAAAAGAATTGATGAATACAATTTATAAATAATAAGTATGAATATAATAAGTATGAATAAATATTTTGGGGACAACTAAAATTCTTCAACATTATCAAGTTTAATGTATTCAACTATTCGTAACATATATGCAAGTCTGTGAAGCAGAAACAAACACCAAAACAAGCAATAAATAGACATCATTTAAACTCCACCGTGTTTCAAAATGTTTCTTGTTCATAACTGGTAATAAAGTATGTACTGATGGTCATGTGATCAAATTCCATTGGTCACCTTCCTATGCCTACAAACATGGCTCCCAAATTCCATTAGTCATCTACATATGTCTAAAAGCATGCCTACCAAATTCAACTGAACATCTGCCCATGTCTACAAACATGCCTACCAAATTCCATTGGTCTTCTACATGTCTACAAACATGCCTACCAAATTCTATTGATCATCTACATATGTCTACAAACATGCCTACCAAATTCCATTTGTCATCTATGTGTAAAAAACATGCCTACCAAATTACATTGGTCATCTAAATATCACTACAAGCATGCCTACCAAATTCCATTGGTCATCTACATGTGTCTGTAAATATGCCTACCAAATTCCACTGAACATCTACCCATGTCTACAAACATGTCTACTGAATTCCACTGGTTGTCTATTTATGTCTATAAACATGCCTACCAAATTCCATTGGTCATCTATTTATGTCTATAAACATGCCTACCAAATTCCATTGGTCATCTATTTACGTCTATAAAAATGCCTACCAAATTCCATTGGTCATCTACATTATGTCTATGATCATGCCTACTGAATACCACTGATCATCTACCCATGTCTACAAAACATGCCTACCAAATTCCATTGGTCATCTATTTACATCTATAAACATTATTACCAAATTCCACTGGTCATCTATTTACATCTATAAACATGCCTACCAAATTTCATTGGTCATCTATTTACGTCTATAAACATACATACCAAATTCCACTGGTCATCTACATGTCTATGACCATACTTTCTGAACTCCACTGATCAGCTACATATCTACAAACATTCATACTAAATTTTACATTGGTCATCTAAATGTCTACGAACATGCCTACCAAATTTCAATCATCTGGTATGTCTACAAACATGACTACCAAATTTCACGGATCATCTGGTATGTCTACAAACATGTCTACCAAATTCCATTTGTCTACCTCAATTGGCTTGTGCATACTACTGTTAACAAGGATGGATATGGCCAAATCAAGATGTGCCAGCTCATTTGGCTGATGTAAATGAGGACTATGAGGTGACCATAGATACAGATTTTTCTGTGGATTACAGATTTTTCACTGGGATTGAATATTTTCAGCAGAACTGACAGATCTGTGGACCTTACGTCATTTCTGGAATTTCTTTTCATTTAAAGGAATTTTCTCAATACTTTTAATTTGTACATGAATAGGAACATGTAACGCTTTATGACAGGTATCAATGACTGACCTTGCTGTGATGTCACATAATATCTGATAACTTTCCTTTCTCTTATGTTATATATGATTGACCATTCTCTGATGTTATACATGATTGACCTTTCTCCTCTGTCATATCTGATTGACCGTTCTCTGATGTTATATATGACTGACCTTTCTCTGGTGTTATATATGACTGACCTTGATCTGATGTTAAATCTGATAACTGACCCTGCTCTGATATTCCACTGATTATGACCTTGCTGTGATGTTACATTATATGTGATAAATGACCTTGCTCTGATGTTATGCTATAACTGACCTTGACCTGATGTCATATGTGATAACTGACCTTACACTAATGTCATGTAACAAATGACCCTGCTCTGATGTTTTATTATGTAATAACTGACCTTACTCAGATGTTATATGTGATAACTGACCCTGCTCTTTATATACAGGTGATAACTGACCTTGCTGTGAGATAAATGTGGCATGATTGAGGGAGAAGCAAAATGCATTGCATGCACTCTGTGGCTGGCAAAAAGCTTAATGTGGTTGCAGTGAAGATTAAGAATTTTTTTAATTTAAGGATTTTTTGTAAAAACTCTGAGTGGTATTCTGTGTTAATTCTGTCAAGTTCTTGAGGTTATGTGATCTAAACCTTTAATGTCAATTGCTCATGTCGTTACTAATTTATACCACAAAAATCATACAAGCATGATACATTCTGCTTCAGTGAGTCAGTCGTAGGCTGTACTTTGTCATGAAAACCAGGATAAGCAGAAAATTTTTTCCTTCAGTGAGTCACTAGTGGGCTGTACAGGGGTGTCATCTTGTTGCTACTACTAGGAAAAAACCTTACCTTTCCATTCCCTTTCCTTATCCGAATCGTAGTCTTCCTGAATGTCCACTACACCATCTCTCTCCTTCAACAAAAAGTAAAATGAGCAGATTCATCCAAACCCAGCTGAATGATGATACTAAAACTGACTGTATGTGTTAATTATAAATAACCCACTATATTACAATGAATGACCACATACTTTGCATGCCAAAATTAATCATTATCTTCCAATGGAAAGAAAATATTAAATTACTTCATTTGGTTTCTGTGCTTAAAACTGAACCTGTAAAATGGTCATGAGAATAATTCTCTTCGTATCTTATCTTGACCATGTAAGTATGAGTAAATACTGCACAAAAGTTTGCCCAGAATTTTTATCTTCTATTGGATATTGATTTTTATCCCTATTGCTAGCATCAGTCAAACATCTTTTAGCTTCAAGATATGAAAAATCTGAAAACCTAATTTTCCAGACCAGCACAGCTACAATACTATGCAATCACTCAATCCATGCAACAGCTTGTAACTGTTCTATCTGGTCACAGGTAAAGCAATAAGGTGGTTCTAAGAAAGAAGCTGACTGACATGGTGGAACTATACATTTTGCTACATTAGTAATCAAGTTTTTTTATTTCTGACCAAACAAAATGTATGCACTCCATATTTAAAATATTTCTTTACATTTCATGTCAATTATGATTTCTGAGAATTATTTATTGATGATTATTTTCCACAATTTTGTACATAATTATAAACAGGAGAAAATTATATATTATTTTCCATAAATATGTAAATAATAATTAAACAAGTACACACCCAATCAAAGTACAGACCCATCAACCCTAACTAGACCTTCTCAGTAGGTAGTTGATAAATCAAACCAATTTTCAGTGAGGTATCATGAATCTGTTATGTATATGTAATTTAATTATTTGTTTGTTAGTTTTAAATTTTTTTTAAATTTTATTTTATTTCATTACATGTTATTGTAATGATAATTTTGTCTACTGGATTTGATATTTTTTTAGAAATTCAGTTCAGTTCTGTTTGACCTGATAAACAACCAGTAGCTGAAACACTGTATCTATTTTCTGACCTTGATTCAGAAATCAGATAGAGTTCTAGTAAACAACTTTTTAAAAAACTTTTTGTTATTCATTTTAAGAGTAAGATTCATTCAGTGGAATCATGGCCATACCTAGAATATGTGATAATTAACATGTAAAAAATATTTTACATTGTTCTAGAAGTTGACCATGTGACCATCATATGGGAATCTGTTTTGCATCTTAACTTAACTGTATAACCGTTTTCTTGAGAAGAACTAGCCAGTTGGGCTTTATACCTTTGACACTTAAATGTGTTTTGTTGTGACCAGTTTCAGCTGAATTTTTATGTTTTGGAATTAGTGATTCTTTCCCTGGAGAAATATACATAAGTGCTCCTTACAAAATTCTTGGACAAAGACATTTACTGAAAATTATTCAGATTTCTAAACTGGAACATTATTTTCTGTGATTCAACAAAGAACTGTTGACACATCAGTACAACACTGACCATCGAAGATGTCACTGCCTTCCATTTTGATTTCATCGGGACTTGAACACAGATTTATATAGGACTTTTCATTGATAGGACTTCTATTTTTTAATTCTTGGATTAATTTTGGATTTGATTCGTAAACCGTAAGTCCTTTTTCTCATTTTTACCTTGTTTTTCTAGGGAAATAAATTATTTGTTACATTTTACAAAGCTTGTTGTCTTCACTCTTTTCTTGTTACTTTTGTATGAGCCTAGACATGTAACAAATCTTAGTAATTCAGTGGAAACAAATAATATGTAAACCTAGTTTTTAAGCACACTTAGACCCTAATGACCTCCATTACAGTTTCTGAAATTGCAGTTCCAGACCCCATGGAGCTCAGTGACTTCTTGCTAAATCTTTCAACTTGAAACAATCAGATTGGGGGGGGGGGGTCATTCTCAACTGCCATGACATGGAAGTCCAATAAATGTTGTTATCTTGCCCCATTTTTTTCTAAGATATTCCTCTTTTTAATTCTGTATTGACTATTTGAGCTTTGTAAGAGGCTGATTATCCCTTTCAACTTCAACATGTTTTCATTTTTTGGACGACATTTTAAGAAAATGCTACAAGCAACATCTTGATCATATCTGCATTTTGCATGAAGAGCATGGAATGAATAAAGACTCTGAGGTACTCCTATAAGGTTGGCCTGGTTCACTGACCAACTTCATTATAAGGTAGCCTGGTTCCCTCACTAACTTCACAGTAATGCTAGCCTGGTTCCCTGACCAACTTCATCGCAAAGTCAGCCCGAGTTCCTAATCAACTTCGGTGAAGATTATCCTTGTTTCCTGATCAA
Source organism: Megalonaias nervosa (assembly GCA_016617855.1). Classification (NCBI taxonomy): domain Eukaryota; kingdom Metazoa; phylum Mollusca; class Bivalvia; order Unionida; family Unionidae; genus Megalonaias; species Megalonaias nervosa. The sequence goes on from JAECUM010012987.1 coordinate 53,886, forward strand.
ATTCACTGAATCAAATATGAATATTCATATTGGATCAAACTGAAACAAGCCAATATCCGGACTTGGCTGCAATGAACAAATTTTTGTACTTTTTGCTATTTCTTCAAATCAGTACTTTACATGCCATTTCAGTCATACTGTAAGGGTTAGCAGGTCTGAAAGTATGCTGTTTTGCTAGTAAATCATATCAAAATGAATTCATGTACCTCTGCAATAGTTTGAAACTCTGATGTAAATTCAATCTGTGGTTCTATCAACTTTCGCTGCATTCTTAATTTCCTGAGCTGTTCCTCTGTCTCTGCAAAATTTAAAGGTCGACATTTAAAACCAACCTAATACAACTGTGTCAGGTGAAGATACTAAAAATATTTTGAAAAACAAGATATGCCAATCTTTCTGGCATGTTTATTAATAATAATATTAATAATAACTAAATATGCTCAGTGTTCAATTAAGTAGATCACAGCAACCATGTTTTGGCAAGTGACACAGCGTAATCCTAAGATGCACATACAATGTATATTTGTTGGCAAATGGTGAAAAGATTTAAAATTGAGCACAGGCCCCATCATAAGTAATGTTCAGAATGCCTGAAAAGATGTCACTGCAACCCAGTTTTGATGGGTAACTATGCTTTTATTGTAAGATTCACTCTCAATGTACTTTTGGTAGCAATACGTGAAAAGGTATTGGAATTAGAATTCAGACATAATAATAATCCTAAAAAATTGCTCTCAGTGACCCATTTTTAATGCACAACACAAACTCATCCAAAAATTTATAAAAAGAGTAAGACTGATGAGAAACAAGTGTAGTAGCATAGAGGTTTGAACATGAAACATGGACAATAGATGCAATTTTGAATAAACCCAGAAAAATATGTCACTGTGACCCAATTTTGGTGCATGAGTACTTCCATCCTAAGATGCACCTTTAGTATAAGTTTAGTGGCAACAGGTTTAAAGGTAGTGGAATTAGAGTCCAAACAAAATTCAATTCTAAATAAATTTTAAAAAGTAGACTGGTGTCCCAGTTTTGGTATGCAACAAGATACACACAAAATGTGTATGATGTCAATAGGACTTAGTGTAATAATGTAGGTGTTATAGCCCTGAAAGAGGAAATGGACACAAAGTGCAAGGATGATGTCAATAGGACCTTTTGTAATAGTGTAGGTGTTACAGTCCAGGCATGTAGAACGGACACAAAGTGTGAGAATGATGTCAATGGGACCTAGTGAAATAGTGTAGGTGTTAAAGTCCAATCATAAAGAATGGACACAAAGTGTCAGAATGATGTCAACTGGATATAATGTAATAGTGTTGGTGTTACAGTCCAAGCATAAAGAATGGACACAAAGTGTAAGAATGATGTCAATGTGACCTTGTGTAATAGTGTAGGTGTTACAGTTCAGTCATAAAAAATTGACACAAGAATGATGTCAATGGGACCTTTTCATAATAGTGTAGGAGTTACATCTCAGACATAAAAAGAATGGACACAAAATGTGAGTATGTCAATAGGACATAGCGTAATAATGTAGGAGCTACAGCCCAGACATAAAGAATAGATAAAATTTGTAAGCATGTCAAATAAACTCCAGAAAGTAGCTCATTACAACCCAGTTTTGTCATAAGACATGTTACAACCCAGTCTGGCATAAGACAAGTTACAACCCAGTTTTGGCATAAGATATGTTACAACCCAGTTTTGGCACAAGGCATGTTACAACAAAGTTTTGGCATAAGACATGTTACAACCCAGTTTTGGTATAAGACATGTTACAAATTAGTTTTGGCATAAGACATGTTACAACCCAGTTTTGGCATAAGACATGTTCATCTGAAGATGCACCTTTACTGTATGTTTGGCGACAGTGGGCATAATCAGAAAGTATGGTGATGATGTCACACTTTACATATGGGGATTGTCAATGGGTTCAACAGACTGATAACACAATGATGGCATTCATTGATTATTAGTTCAATAAACAACTGATTTAAACTTTAGATCTAGTATTCTGTATCTACGTAAAAATATACAAAATCAGATATCAAGTAAACGAAAGCCATTAAAGAATTTGGAAGGGTGCTTTGTAAAAAAGAAGTTGCCATCTCAAAAGAACAATGTTGTACAAACTACTGATAAGGATGGCAATTCACAAGTATTAAGAGTCTGTTTCGCATGGGCGGAAGTAGTAACTGACAAATTTTTAGGCTTTTCCACCAAGTCTTACACCTAAGGGGAGATCACTCTGCCCGTCCACCACATAGGACAGCAGACAACTTTTAGCTCCCTTTAGCTAAAAGTAGTAACTGGGACAGCTGGATTTCAGAGACAGTAGCAGTTCTCCTAAGGTATTACGATTGAGTAAGTATTCTTGAAGAAACATATTTAACTAGGAAAACTTGGGTTTTTTACAAATGTGTTTAATCTGCTCTCAGATGTCACCAGTGATGGTGATGGTTAGGGCACTGTTAATGTTTTACATGCTGATGTCGTGGCATGTTAAGTAGTACTTGTTGTTGATGCTCCCAAAAATAAGCAAAAGTTAACAGCAGACAAATTTAGCAATGTGATTCTCTTACACTTTTCACTTTTACCTTTTATCTTTTCTTTAATATACCATTTACTATAGGATTAAATGATCATGGTTGGGAATTTATCGATGTGTAAATTTTACCTAATCATTCACAAAGTAAATAAAGTCCGAAGGACTTTATGTAAACTTTGTGAGTGATTAGGTAAAATTTACACACAGATAAATAAACAACCATGATCATTTAATCCTTATAATTCCAATTTACTTCCTTTCTAACATCAGATCAGCAGATTTAATCAACAAAACATTCACTTTTATGTACATCGAAGTTTTCTTTCATTGGCCTCTTAACTGCGATAGAATACATAGCCCTATCTTCGCTAGCCAAGATTGATCGATTCTTTATATAGTGATATGGGGTAGAATGTCATAGCGGGTCATGCCAGTGATATATTGTTATGATCATTATTTTAATATATAAAAAATGGTTGTTGCGGTTAAACCAGGAATATTCCTTTTTTTTCGAAAATTACGCTTGCGGATGGCAAGTGTTGTTATAGCAACTTTATTGTTACTTTCTACTCATTTCGGTCTTTCAAAAGCAAATTTTTGTCCATTTTCAGTGTGACCCCTTGGTTGAATATGACCCTGACATTTAATAACCACGACTGTAACATGTTGTTGAGGTGAAATGCAATAATTTCCGAAGATTGGCTTCTAAAGCCTGTCATATGCCTTCTTCGGCAAAAGGGGTGAGTGTTGGAGTGCAGGAAGGTCTATGCAATTATATTGTTTTAACTTCTAATGGTCGATTTTAATCTGTGACTTGTGTTATGAATATGTAATTAAATTGCTTGTGTGTTAGTTTTAAATTCTTTTTATTTTATTTTTGTTTCGTTATATTTTATTGTAATGGTTATTTTCACGGGATTCGATATTTTTTCCAGTGAATTCAGTTTGTATAGAATGTAAAAGGTATTACATTAGCAATGTTTTTAGCTCACTCTGGTTCACAGATTTTGTAAACATCAAGTGAAGACGATTGGCTATTGCCAAGGTCATTTCGGCCTGTGTGTTAGCTGAATTATAACAGCCTTTTTATATATTTTCAGGGTGAGAATTTGGTTCTTAGATTGGGCTATTCTTGCATACGTGATAAATGGCATTTATTTTATTATGCTGTTCAATGTTAAGAGATCACGTGACCCATCAAGCGGGATTGAAATGACGTTTTGGTTGGGTTTAATACTGATATCTCAGTAAAATTTCGTCTACACCTTGAAGGAACAAGGTGTTTCTACTGTTGTTGCCAAATTGTTTTTTGAAGTTCATCTGTTTTTTGGAATTTAAGAATTTATTCTCTAGAAGACTAAACAAGTGTACTTTTTTATAAAAAGTTCTGGGACAAAGAAATTCAGTGGAAATTCATTCTGGAATTCTATATGGAAATATAAACTGTGATTCAATCGAGGATCTGTTACCACCTGTACAGACATCATCTGACGTCATCGCCTCCATATTGGAATTTCATCGAGATTCGAACCTGCATTCTATTAGAGCTGTTTAGTGATAGAACTTATATTTTTCAATCTTAGGATTAAATTTTGGATTATATTCACAAACCGTAAGTCCTATTTCCAATTGTTACATTGTTTTCCAGGGAAATAAATTATTTTGTTAAAATTTACAAAGCTTGTTGGCGTCACTCTTTTCTCGTTATTTTTGTACGAGCCTACACGTAACACTCGTCATTTTTGATTGGAAATCACAGGAGTGGGTGGGAGCTTGTTGTTGTTATTATTAGGGTGTAAGGCGTTGATACAGATAAAACTTCACATCAAATGATCTTGAAACAGGGAACCAAAAGTAGTCTGCAGAATTTATTGATGTGTAAAAAATTCCAGATCAGTATCACGTGACCGTTTACATCCAATCAAAATGTAGAAAATGCATTCAATTCATAAAAGTTGGAATTATAGAATTTTAATATCTTTACAATTTAACTTATCTTGTAGTAACTAATGTTTTAAGCGGTAAGACTGTGCTGTTGTTGTTTTAAAATCTTTATCTTTACATTTGTAGATCTTTACTTATATACAGCACCATATAGCCTGTATTGTGCTGACAAACTATTAAAATCTGCAACTACTGCTATTTCACCATTTCAGTTGTGACTTTAAATTTTTTCTCCAACACTGGAAAAACATTGTCCATTTTAGTGCACAATGAATTGTGTTTGTCTGCCTGCTTAAATGCTTTTACCCAAACTGTAAAGTTTGTCAAACTCTGATTTGTAATGGCAAACATTTGTAGTCAGGTCACACTCCTTACTGAACTAAAGTCATCCATTTGTACATGTGATTAGCACATCACTACAGCAAAGGGTTGCTACTTCATCTGGTTACTAACAGTGTCTTGTGTTTATCTGATCCATTGAATTTCTCATTTTTTTAAGTATGTATTTATTATTTTTGGAAAATTTATTAATAACAAAGATTTTGATTTTAAAAAGAGATACATTTTTTTCACTTTGTATATTTTGTTTTAAAATGAGTTTTTAGCAAATTATAAGGTTTTCATCAAATCCAGAGATAAACCAACTTTTAAAATTTCAAGGATTTTTCATGGCAATCCATAAACTTAAAAGAATGATCCATGTCAAACTTAAAGCAATACTGCTAGTGTTCACTACAATGGGGAGATAACTGACAGTACCCTAGTACAGGTGGTTTTCTCTCTTTTATAAAATTAATATATGAAGCTAAACACCCCAACCCCCACAATCTCTTTCTCTTTCTGCATCTATAAACCTTTAAGTCTGCGCTCTGCAATTTCAGCTGCTTGTTTAGCAGACCTCTCCACAAACCAGTTGTCTCCAAGCAATACCAGTATCTCATTTGTATGTAC
>JAECUM010012988.1:0-50045 GCA_016617855.1 Megalonaias nervosa
GTCATATTTCTAATTAGACCCGTGCCAATAACAGTCTCTGTTTTAACATGATCCGATCAATTCAGTCAAGTGCTAATCTATGTGCCAATCAATATGCCTATCAATACTAATGAATATGATTAAGATCAAACATAATTGTGGTGTTGCATTTTCATATTTAAAACACTGGATATCTCTTAAACCAAACCTCTGTGAGCATTTAGGTTCGGAGATTTATGAATTAAAAGATCTCAAACACCACAAGCATGCAAGATAGCCAATTTATGGACTAAATATATCTTACTATTTATCATGATGATATTTTTATAGTCGTAGTAAAGCTCTGGATTGTCTGTGCTGAAATAAATCACATTTTTCACTATGAACAAGATCAGGAAGTCCAGGGCATGACCGACTTACTGTGTCACAATCAGACACTCTTTTCTTACGATGTCACAATGAGATACTTTTCGTATTTTGTCACAATCAGATAATCTTTTCTTACAATGTCACAGTCACACACTCTTTTCTCACAATGTCACAATAAGACACTCTTTATTACAATGTCACAGTCAGACACTCTTTTCTCACAATGCCACAATAAGACACTCTTTTCTTACTATGCCACTAGCAGATACTTTTAGTACTTTGTCAAAATCAGACACTCCTTTCATACTTCTTCACAATCAGACACTCTTTTCCTACTATGTCACAATCAGACGCTCTATCCTGATAATGTCAAAACAGACACTCTTTTCTTACTATGTCAAAATCTGATACTTTTGTCTTATTATGCTACATCTGACAATATTTTATGACTCTGCAACAGACCCCACCCACCAACACTAACAACCAACCCCCAAAATTATATCAAATCAAATCAAATAAAAAAATTAAAGGTTAGTTTAAAATGATACGAAAAGACAAACATCGGGATCCCTTTTGTACTTCTGCAAGACAGTATGATAGACCTTTTCTTTGACAGACTAGTAAAACACTTCATCATAGTGAAGTAACGTTGAAGTATTTTGTTGTAGAAAGTGATTTCTTGAGCGACGGTATTATATTACTGTCAATGATCCCAAGTGAGTGGCAAATTCAATACATAAGTATCAACTGTACATTAATGGCTTAAAGATCAGATATTATAACTATTTAGCGACACATAGTCTGTAATTTTAGTCTCATGATATGAACTGGTCCGTATCAGAAATTGACCGGTCCATATATTATCAGGTTACAACATCAAACGTATGTTGAATAGAATTTTTTAAAGCACTGTAAGCAATAATTACCTGTGTAGAGGGCAATTTCAAGGGATACTGGGTTTACTCGGTACAAGTCCTGGCACTCGAGCCATTAATTACCCCTTGGCACTACTGTCTGAGTAACTATGGCTAAATATAAAAATGTTACAAGAACAACAGCAACAACAACAACAACTACCACTACTATTACTACTACTACAGGAATACAACGAGTGTTCCGGGACATAGCCAGAATGGGAGGAGATGAAACTAAAATCAGCCAGAAGGAGTTCATCACCGCCACTAGACTGCTTGGATTAAATCCGACAGAATCAGACACCAGAGATTTACTCGCGCGTCATGATAAAGATGGTATTAAACCTTTTACTGCTTTTTCTTTAATTGTTCCTTTATTCCTTGTATTTGTGTTTACTTGCCAGTTTAAAGAAGTGCCGAGATTGGGTGAGCCGGTATTGACATTTCCTTTCTTTTAGCATAATTTTAAATGTAATTTCCTTATCTCTGTTTCATATTATCAGCTGTAATGAGACTGCATCAGTTAATATTAATTTTTCTCCAGCAAACATACGAGAAAAAGAAATGTAAAATCTAATGTGTCATAAGTAAGTTGTGGATGGTCAAAGGCTCAAATCACAAGTAACAAATATACGTGGCTAATAAACACAGAAGAAGGATGGTGCGACACAAACACATACCTGGCAACACATTATATACAGGGTTTATATACTACACGAATCTTGAAGTTCGTTTTATATGTAGATACATACAGTAAAATGTACATACATAGAGAATTTTAATTTTAATCTAAATATGTTTTAACATCTTAAAGTAGATAGCATTTGCTTTTGTTTAAGAGTTGCAGGCAGTAATATTTGTTGGTAAATATAACTATGATTAAATTGTAAGCATCTTATATACAATTATATATACAAACAAAATGGTATTCAGTCTAATGGAACACCTAATAATAGGTACAGACGTACGCAAGAGAAAAGCATTTCGTACTGAATAATTGGACACTATAGTGAAATAGACACATACAATCTTATTACAATTAACACGACCTGAACATATACTGTTTCAAGTACCATGATACTTGCTGTCTAGTTGAATACCTTAGGAGCAAGGCAGACCGCCGGATATTTTCTTGCTGTTAACAACATATTAATTGTACTTGCATTTAAAACTGTAATTTCCTTAACAGGCACATCAATATTGCAGGAAAACATGGCTAAGCTAAATTTGAGAGAATGATATACCATATAACGAGTTATTTTAGAGGTGGATACATTTTCGTAATTTAGCTGTCTCAGACTGAGATATCAAAAATAAATTTCGTCAATATTTACTATCACCCCCGAACCCCCCAAAATATGGTAAATTAGATGTACTTTTTCCATATCGTTTCACTAATCGTTGACATAAACAACGCGACAAAGAGACCTCCACTGAATTGTATTATTTCAACGACAGTGGTCAAAATTACCGTACGAGGATTGCATGCCAAAAAAAAAAAAAAAAACGAACGTTTCAGTCTTCCCGGGGACACATAATCTTTGAATAGAACAATAAATAAATTAATTTAAATAACTTCGCGATCGATAAACACTGTAAAGGATAATGTGAACAAGGAGACGAAGATACCGTAACCTCTTCACTGCTAAAGCTGATATTCAGAAAAGAAAATATCTTTATTCTTCATTCCGTTGCATAGAATCCATCCTATATATCTTCATGTTCTATCTCAAGTATAGTTCAATAAATTAGCACTCTCCCCACCCACCCCAATCTATGCTGATACTGGTGGACGATTGCTGGGCTGATCTGAAATGTTCAGTCAGACACAGCAACGGTTCTGATGCAACTTCAGTTCATTTGAAAGTTTTTGTTCACAAAATTCAGGGACGCCCAAGCTGAGTCATACGACCAAAGCAACGGAAACTTTTAAATGAGCGCAAAGCCGCATAGGATTGGTTGCTGCATCTGATGGAACGGCAGTATGTAGCCACGGACTAAAAAATGGCTACACCTCTAAACGTGTTTTGGCCTACATCCGTAAAACTTAATAGCTAACTACATGCTTGTCACCCACCCACCCGAAAATAATTCTGCGGGCACCCCTGTCTCACGGCATCATATTGTGATAATAAAATGTGTTAAACTAAGAACTGTTAGTTTAACACATTTTATGCGCGAAGTGTCAAGTAGGACAGTAAATTGCAAAATCATCTTATTTTATCGTAACATTTTGCAACCGTTAAGTCATAACTAATAACGTTTTGCACTTAATATGTTTAGCTATCAAATACGATGGTGATGAATAGACACGTTATTTTTAAGATGTGCGCGAAGAATATACCTTTTCTTTCTTGTATTACAAACTGGGCGTATTTTTTAATCATAGATAATACAAAGTTTCTAATGTTAGAAATCGATTTTTCTGATATTAGAATATAAGAAGCTTTTTTGAAATATTGATTTTGTTGATATTAGGAAACCATTTTCTTGTTTTTGAATATTGTTTTCTAATATTAGAAAGGCGAATTTTTGTCCACAATGGCTTGCTATCAAGCCGTTTAAGAAAAAAAAGAAGCATTTACTAACACGATGACAGATAATCATTTTTTAAAAATAAAAATGGGGCTGATTTTCTAATATTCCAATTTAATTTTCATCATTAGAAAATCGTTTTTAAACGATAAAACTGTATTTCTAATATTTGAAAGCAAGTTTCTAATATATAAAAAGCATGGTCATTTTTAAATATTTAAAAAAAAAAAATCCCATCATAAAAGATTAAAATGGTACCTGTCCTTGTACCATGCTGCATAGTTTATATTGGTAGCGGTGACCTAGATTTCTCGCAGTACCAGAACCTGGAACGGGATTTGTAGAACTAACAAAAAGATATGTAGGCACGACCATGAAAACAATCAGTGTCGTACTACGGGTAAATGGCCCAAAGCGGTTTTGGCGTCCTAAGACCTATGGTGTCCGTGCTTTAGGTGCCCCAAGACCTCTGGCGTCCAATTGAGTGAAGTCCAATAAAATAAGATGATTTTACAATTTACTGTCCTACTTGACACTGTGCGCTTGATTGATAGGTTGTACACTAGATAGTTAGGTAGAAGTGACTTAGATTTTGAGCAGTGGATGGACATGCGCGGGAATTTGTATAAACAAGCGTGGAGCACGATTTTAAAGGACGTGTGGAGTCTAATGAATGAATGATTATTATTGTTATTTGATTATTATTATTATTATTATTATTATTATTATTATTATTATTATTATTATTATTATTGTTGTTGTTGTTGTTGTTGTTGTTGTACAATGATATGCCATTTAGGTCCTTCTTAATAAGGCAAAATGCCCATTTTATTTATAGGCAGTGGTGACCTGGATTTAAGGGAGTTCCGCACTCTTGTTTCGGAACTATACGAGTCAAAAACGACCATGGAAGAAGACTTAGAACAGGCTTTTGATCACTATGATACTGATGGAAGCGGGAAACTTGATGCGCGAGAGCTTAAAAAGATTTTGTGTGATGATGGAGATGAACCTCTCAGTTACGAAGAAGCCGATGAATTATTAACACAACTAGATACTGATGCTGATGGAAAAATATCACTCCAAGGCAAGGATTAATAACGTTGATTACTTAAATTACCGATCAATTGAATGATTGGATAAGTGTATGAGTGGATGAATGTTGATGAAAACAAAGCCAATTATATGTTGAAAGATCGTCACTAATAAAGCTAGCACCATCAGGTAACCGTAAGCAAAGAAGCAAAATATTTATTTATTTATTTATTTATTTATTTATTTATTTATCAGGGAAAAAGGGTGAGCACATTTACTTTGCATCGTCTGATAGTATAGACAAGATAGGCAATTTATAAATAAATTTAATAACAAGTAAACCCGTATATGAGTCTTGCAAGCAAAATATTTTTTAAAAAATAAAGAAAAGACAGACAAAGATATGACACAGTAAAGTGTGCATGATAAAGCCACTTGTATTGGAATACCGTTTATCGGTAAATTATTCAAAATGATGATTCCAGTAACTCGTTCATCTGAATGAAAGGAGTTGGAAAAAAAGTATCAGAAATGGCGAATCGTCAAGCCCCTTATAGTTACCACAGGCTGTCAGTCTCGCGTTATTTATTCAATATTATAATGTTCAGCCACCAACTCTTAATATGTACTCTGATTTATTACCTTTGAACTTAACATAATCTGACCACTATAAAGCAGCCAAGTTAACTGATGCCCTGTCGATTAGCCAATTGTCCAATATATCATGTGCAAATTACCCAGTGGCGTAGTAAGAAATTTCTGCCCGCACCCCACCAGGTTACTGGGGGTTGTAGTCGGGGTTGCTAGGCCTCTGAAATTAGCTAATAACATCAAAAGTGTTAACATTCCAACTATTAAACAGTCCAGATTACTGATGGCCTGCCATCTTAGCGACTTTAAGTACTGTATATAGTATGTACGAAGTCAAACTGAAATAACTTCAATATCTTTCACCCATTTTTTTAAAAAAAAATTAGATATGGACCAAAAATAACTATCTAATCAAGAGGTATTATTTTTTTTTATAAAAAAAGAAAGTTGATTTTAAAGAAAAAAGTTTTGGATTTAAAAGAAAATTTTAGGCGAGGTTTTATCTGTTTGGACGAGTTGCCAATTAACGGGGTTAACAGTGTATATAAGTTGTCTAAGCCACGTATGAACAATTTTTGTTTAAATCTGAGATACTGTTCTAATTTTAGAGTTAAAAGCATTGCTCCATTCAGAGGATTCCTACGAGCCACAGGATGAAGTTCCACCAGAATAAAGATGTAGGAGCCATAAAACTCACAGTGAAATCCATGTCTGTAGCTAGAAGCTTAGAAAACCAAAACTACCGCTGAGGAAAATCAAACATTTGCATTTGACTGCTCATGTTTATGTTACCCGTAGTTTCATTCACTGTTCAATCTATATTCATTCTCGTTTTCACTAAGTGAGAGTAGATTACAAATTCTCTGAATATTGATGAATGGTGATAAATTCCAACTGAAATTTTTTTACGAATTACACAATGTATAGTAATGATTTTAACCTGATGAAATTCTCAAGTTAGGTCTGTTGACTTCTGACAAAAAAAAAACAGTTCGTGTTTTATCATTGTTGGGTGGTAGTGGAAATTGGTGGGTTGATTGACGGATTGTACCTTCTTACAAGGTGTCCGCTTTATTGGGTTATCGTTATGTAGAGGGTGATCGCCTTCGGTGTTATTGCCCGGATCGAGTAAATATTAATATAAAGTGTGAAACTTATAGGTGGAATAGATAGAGAGATCTGAGCAGATACATAAACAGAATGACACGAGCCACCGTACATGAAAAATAACAATTTAATCAATTACATAAACAACGTGACAATGCATTACATTAGGAAGATACACTTCTTTTTGAAATAAATCATTCACCGAATTTCAAACACAAATATACTTATATAAATAGCCGATCTATTTTAAATGACAGAATTGGTTCATCATAGAATCGAGTGAACAATCGATGTCATTGCCTTGTACAACTTCATAACCTGCTTATTTCCAGTTCATTCCAACTTCACTGTGGCTGTTCTTCTTGGTCCTTTCTACTTTTCCCTTCTCCAAACTCTCTATTGTCTCGCCTCTTTCGGCCCTCGAACTTTGTGTGGGTAGGTGGATACGTAAGTACGTGATACGTAGGTACTTGGATAAGTAGGTACTTGGATACGTCAGTGGAACTATTTCCCCTTCCAGAATAAACAGAGAAGCAACCTAAATTTCCTGTCAGATATCCTACTGGGAAAAAATCATTACTCCCCTCTCGTTATGTCAGATATCGTCCTATCGGAATTCAAACAGATACCAAAGGCTATCCGGTCAAGCCAAACATGGCAAACCATAAACAAACCTAGTTTCATAAGATTAATGTACTTCATAACGACTATTTCAACCTGACTCACATTGTCATCACACGAGACATAACAGTTCCTTTCTCGTCTCAATTACACAAATGAATGAATGAAATTCATCACATGGCTTAACTACGTTATTTCTAGTGAATGCACACATTCAAGTCTTTAGCATATATGAAATCTCATTTTATGGTTAATTTCAGTCAATACGCACTCAAGTCTTTATCATACGTGAAATCATCTAAGGTCGGTGAATTCACACGGATTCTCGTAACTAACATCAACTAAGGTAAGGCATGAAATTCTTAGAATACATATTTTCCTATAACAATCAAGACGACACATTCAAACAATTCGTCAAACTTATATAAAGAAGACCATTGTACGGATTCAGATAGATGAACTCAACACAGTTGTACTCATACCAAGAAAATTGATCTACGAAGTTAAACAAATAAATTCATGCAAATATAAGCAAATAAATCAAACAACTCTTTATATTGGTATCAACGGATTACATGAGATTGGCGCAAATACCTTGTGCTTTCAAGCTTTGCTCGCTTCTACCGCCAGAAATGTGTCCGTCGATTTTCCAGACATCAGGTCCCTTGGATAATTGTTTACGAGTGAATTTCTTCTAAATTCAAATTCGGAGTCTCCTACATTTCTTTTCTCTTGCAGAAAAACGCGGACTGACTAAATTTTGCGATGGGACATATTAAAACCAAGAAATTTCGTGTGGGAACCACGCCCCTCACCTAGCGTAACCAATCCGGATTAAATATATCTCCCGCCTTTTATAACTAGGCGCCAAAATTGCGGTCCGCCTGAACTCTAGATTTCCAAATAACTGATTCTGGAAAATTTCAAATCTGACATTTTCCGATACAAGATCGAAGTTAACCTTTCCCTTCCAGTCTGTCTGACTGTTAAATAAACGAATGCTTAATTAAGAATCACTTACTCTCGCGACACAGACATTAAAAATCCTTGCAGTATGGCGATTTAACACGCACCGGTCCCCATAAATATAATTAATCGTTCACCTGCCCAAATTAATGTGCTCTTCATAGATCGACAGAAATTTGCACCCTTACAATCATTAGGAATGAAAACTTTTGTTGAATAGATCTTAATCTAGACAGAAAAGCATCGTGAAAATGTATGCCAGATTGTCATTGGCATCTATTGTCGCCTTCGGTTCCACTCCACAGTTTCGAAATTTCCACATCGTTTAATTTATGTAAAAAAAAAAAATTAAACAAGTTTCATTGAGGCATTTGACTATTGGAATCATACGTTAAAAAAATTCGGGAATGCCTGTGTTGGCATGAATAAGATTTTTTTTTAGCACTTAAGATATACCCGACCCTGTGGGTGTCTAGCACGTTATGATTGCCGCAAAATTCCAATGCGAAACTATGGTCCCAGAGTGAACGCCTAGTTTAAAAATAAAAATTAAAAATAAAAAATGTGTACAGATTTTGATATTTTAGATGCAGCTGTAAAAGTATAACCGATCAGATCTTCTTCAAATTCTCAGAAAGAGGAATTAAGTACTTAAACCTTGATACGAATGTAGGTGCGGAAATCTTCGTTTGTCAGAACAGATGCAGTGCAGAAATACTTAATTTAGGATATTTTTTTAAGCATTTTTGTTAGTTCACAAAATGATTTTTAGCTAATGCAGAATAAGTCTGACTTAAAGATACCACAAAATCACCAGCTACATTGATAAAGAATTTTATTCTGGATTGTATGAAATAAAAAAGGTCCAGTTATTCGCAGTTTCCGCCTCAAAAGATTGAGCACCAAACAGACAGCATACATGCCAGAAAGTGAACTGTTTAAAAAAAAACTGGAGCTTTTGACAACATAACTTTCCATTGAATCAAAGCGCTTACGTGGCGCCTTTTGGTGTATGTTTTCGCGGAATGTTGGAAATTGTCCATTCAAGGATAAAGCAAAAATATTTGTCTCGCATGCACATTTTGGATGTTTTATGCAAACTTGTGGTTTTAACTACTTGCTGTAAGAAAGCATACGTCAGTGGTTGAGTTGGTGCTAATTTCTCCCGCAAGTACTTATCAAAAACGTAAGATGGGACAATCTTATTTTTCTTTCCATGTAAGTATTAATCCTGTCATTTTCGACAAGTTCCTTTGTTCCGTGGACTAAATAATGCCAGTGTGCTGCAACGAGATGACAGTCTTGACAAGATAGCCTGATTATAGGAATAGTACAGACGGCTGACTCGATATGCATCTTGGAGGAGTGCTTCATCACAAAGATCACACTATTTTGAACATGGGTATAGAGATGCTCTGATGGCTGAAAGTGTTGTAAAACAATACATTGTTTGATGTGTAGCTTTTTGTGAGGAGATTTGTGAGCATATATGGATATGTGTTACACTATTCCATTCAGTTTTGTTATTGCATTTGTGGGCACTTCTCAGAACTTCAGCTATGTTAAACTAACAGCCGTTGAATTGTCCCCTTTATTTTCAATACTCTGAGATCGCTGACTGCGTCTAGTTTACATTTAAATCTACGTATATCGAACAAAATTATGTTTTGGGTTGGTTTTACCATATTTTAACATCGATGAAAGAAATACGGTTAATTTGAAGATAAAATCAGATTGATAAAACTGAACTAGAACACTGAAATTCATCAAATGTTTTACTTGTTATTACTGTCAAGCTAAGTAACGTATACTCAAAGAACATCTGAACTGAAATGCTCAATCATTAACGTGACAGTAAATTACAACGCACTGTGAGGTATGATTATCTCCCTTTTCATCATTTTAGTGGCATTGAATAAAAATATAAATTATTAAAGACAGCGTTGTTATCAATGTAGATTATCATTTGCTATGACAAAAGTTTTCATCCTGACAATGGATGCAACATAGGTTGCATGTCAAATAAGCGCCGTTCATCTGACCAGGGATGTCATTTGAGCGCCTTTTTCCCATCAATGTACTTTATTATACGTCTGAAAATATTGGGATTATTGTCAGAGGTAGACCTTTTCGAAAGGAAACAAAATTAACTCGTTTGCTCTTAAAAATTTAAATCTGGAAATATTTTTATCATTAAAAAAGAGATGAGGAATTCCGAAAATCTTAGTAAATATCCTTACATTTTATTCAATGATAAAACAAAATACATGTATTGCAGGATAATTAAAAATATTAGGGCCGTATTTCAATTGTTGATGCATAATGAATGCTTATTAATCAAAACCCATCGTTGCAAACCATTCAATTAGACGTGTTAAAAAATCTGATTTTCAAGAAAGTTTGAGATGTTTAGCGAAAGTGGTGACGGAACATACAATTTAGTACTGAAACATAAATTCATCGTTAATGACTGTTGATAGGGACCATTGGCAATTTCATGCATGTACTTAAATTAGCACATAAAGAACGGCGTCCGAATTTTAGTGTTACCGAAAAAAAAAAAAATACAGAGGGTGGAGGTAAACGCTTGAGTGTATGAGTACGGATTCAACCACAAACGCAATAAAACCGCTAAAAGCTGAAACAGGCAATTGAAACGGAGATTTGACTTCTTTGAAATTGCAGCCACTGCAGTCATTGCAGCTATGCCTTAATAAATTAATTGCATTATACATTATTTTGAGAGAATTAATAATATATGACTGAGCTTTGTTTTCCACTCATCTGACCAGTACATAAAGGTAATGAAATCAGTGTCAATTCTAAGTGCCGGAAGTACTGAAGTGTATTAAAATCGTAACACTTGTAATATCAAGGCTAACAAAATGTAATGTGCCGGGTCCTTAAAACTTTAACACGTCGGTAGAATCTTTGTATCCAATATAGTACACATTCACAAAATAATTTACAGTTTAATTGATGTTGTTGTTGCTGTTATTGTTGTTGTTGTTGTTGTTGTTGTGTGTGTGTGTGTGTGTGTGTGTGTGTGTGTGTGTGTGTGTGCTGTTAACACACCAGAGGGAAAAGGTTACATCGTGCCGTCGCAGTTGAAATTAATTCACTTATTCTTGTCTATATCATGAGAGTGATTTTTAATATTCTTTGCAGTTGGTTCTATTCTCTCTTTTAGGGGTAAAAGGATTGACAAGAAACATGCACTATACATTTTTTGCGTTCTACATTCATTTCATCCACAGCCTTAAAATGACTGATCTGTGTGTGTATGTGTGTGTGAGCGAGCGAGCGAGAGAGAGAGAGAACCAACACTGGGAAAATGATTTGTCTGTAACAGAGACACTTTCAAATTTATCATTCATACGCCGGAAACATATGGACTTTGTCCGGCTATCACCACTGAGACACCGGGACTTGATCTACTATCAATCTGTGTATTCTCGTTCAAGCCAGGCCACACAAATGTCTGGTAAAGGTCTGTGGAAATTACTGAAACGCTCACAAGTATAGGCTTTGATAGAAACCGTTGAACCAGCTGGGTGCCGGATCAAAACCCACTGTTCTGCAATTGAGCAGAGTTTGAAGAATTTTAGCATGCTGTCGTAATACGACATATTATTAACGAAAGGTTGTTTGGATAGAGAGCTATGACACTGTGCCTCAAAAAATGCATTTTCAAATGTTAATCCTAACATTTAAAACTAGGGAAAAGCTATTCATGCAAAAATCTATTCACGAGGAAGGAGACGTAAGGCAGAAGTGCTTCATCATGGGGATATTGAAAACTTGCACAGGATCAAATCAAGCTGGTCTTCAGTGTTTTACTTCATATTTTCAAGTGCGGCCATCTGACAAGGCATGCTCTTTCCGTAACTGAAGATAGGGCGAACAAATGTAATCAATAACAAAATGTTAAATCAATGGGTGAATATTAGTGGTGTAACAATATACTGGTATATTGCGGTTTGCTGTTCTGGCAATACATATCGTAATACGATTTTCTGTACCACAATTTTTTCACGGTCTTGCATTCATCTTACAAATCTGTGTATGCATCACAATTTTTCCAATTTAATTCAAGAACCATATTTTCTTTTTTGCCTAGATTCATGCTTAGCACGAGATTGCAAGAGAATCTAAAACGCGATGCACTGTACTATTATTCGGTATTCGGGCAAAGTTTAAAGGGGGGGGGGGTTCAAGTCAAGGCCAGGGGATATTTTTTTAGTTAAAAATAATAATTTATAGACTTCATTTTGCCTCACATGTTTATGTCCTGTTCCTAATGCCACTAAATGAACAGATCTCAATCCAGACTTCACAGAGTGAAGCATGCGGTTGACTTGTTCAGGAATAAATCCCCAATAATGTTGGATGATAATCCTTTGAAATGGCGGAAAGCTCAGCAGTACAAGTTTCCATTCCTTGCACATGTAACTGGGAAAAGGCTATGCATTCCTGCATCTTCTGTGCGTGAAAAAAAAATTTACATTTATTGCTGGTGGGGGGTTAGCACTTTTAACTGATGGCACTTGCCACTTAGCATACATTTACTGACAGCCCATATAGTATGATTGTTAATCTAATGCTGGCCTTATTGAACGCTGCAAATGTAAATTAAGGATGCTATTACACACTGTTAAATCGAAAGTTTAACAGTTTCTACTAAATCGCCTGTGCACTCAGTGGTAATATCAATATGCTCATATCAGGTTGCATGTGAATGAAGTTTCTTTTCAAAACGTACTCTTCAAAGTATAACAATAAATATTACTTGCCTTTAGAAAATGTGCCTTTAATCCATAGTTGAATAAATAGGCCTAAATACAAGTCAACATAAGTTAACCTCGTAACTAGGTTCTCTAATATTTGTTTACTTGTTCAAGAAGGCAAGCTCTGTAACTGGTGAAACACTGATAAGACAATTAAACTGTATTGTATTCTCCAGCAGTAGCTACTCTGAATTTTTTTTTTTATTCAATACATTTTTTTTTTCAAGTACTATGGACACAAAAAGATGTAAACCCTGAAGATTAGGTTTGTAGATCAAATACTAGCCGTAACGTTACAAGGATCATGTGAATTTTATATTGTCAAAACTAACAGTGTCATATATACGGTTTTGCAAGGTGTATGTTGTTTTGGGTTCATTACACACAAATTTCACAATTGCATGTTTGTCATAACAGAAAAAGCTGTTAATAGTCCCTTTTCAACTTCTGTGCTCCCACAATATTTAAATATTACGAGAACAGTAATACCTGCTCCGAAGTCTGCTCGAAAACATCTTTACAAGTAATCTGAATGATTGAAATAATGTGCAAACTATTAAGGATACTCAACTAAGGCATTCTAGTGTTTGGTTGACTGTATTTCAGTCAGTTTTAGAATTTCTGCGTTATATTTATGCATCAAAATTACAGTAAAATTTGAGCCAGTAACTATCTATACATAATGCACGTGAATCAGTGAAAATTTTCAAGAAAATAGGTTTGTATACATCATTTTCAGAATCACATGACACAATCTGCACCATACAGCAAAGTATCCCACCCCAGGAAATGGACGACATTCTGTAACTATTTTAGGAATGATATATTACATATATTGGATAGCCCTTTCATTAATTGAAAAGTACACCAATGTTTTGAAATTGTTACGACCCTGTAGTTAAATTACATGTGTGTTAAAATTTGAATTCTTTCTAAATCGTTTTATTTCATTTTTATTTCATTTTTATATCATTAAATATAATTATTATTATGATAATGATTATGTTCGCAGGGTCTGATATTTTGTTAAAAACATCGTGTTTATTTAAAACGTAAATGTGACTCGCGTAAGCACGATTTTTGCATGACGGTTTTGTCATATTAAGTAAACAGTTGGAAATAGCTATGTAAATGATTGGTTGTGACCACAGTCATTACTAATAATACTTGTTGACATTCTATACTACGTTGGCGATATTTCGAAATCGCATGATTTCTTCGTGCTTGTACATGAAATGACGTATTAGTTTGCTTTAAAATACTCAGGTATCTGCGAACTAGTCTAGAGTCATATTGGAGAGTCATATTTTAACATCTTAGAGAGTTTTCAATACCTTAAGAAGGTATTCTTTTGTGCTGGAAAGAGTTGTTCGTTCGTACGTATGAAGAATAACATGTGTTTTGTTATTGAGGATAGTTCTACTTCGTCTACCTTCTAAATAATAATTATTTTCCCTGGAGAACTACACAACTGGCTTTGGACAAAGACATTTGCTGAAATTAATTCTAAATTGGAACTGAACAATACAATTTGTGATTCACAGTGAAAATTCTGGACACTTGTGTAAAACCTTCGTCTGACGTCGTCATCCGCCATCTTTGAACGGAATTGAGATTCAGACTTCAATTTAGAACTGTTTATTCACAGGACTTGTGTTTTCCGCAATTTTAGGACACATTTTAGGATCTTCTTCATAAATCGTAAGTCTTGTTTCATATTTTACCTTTTCACCGTGTTTTCTAGGGAAATAAATTATTTTTGTTAAAATTTACAAGGCTTGTTGTCTTCGCTCTTTTCTTTATGTTACTTTAAACGAGCCGAAACGTAACAAAATGTTTATGTAAACACATTGTTGTAGCTAACAATTCAATGCAATGCTTATTTAGTGAAAACACTCAGTTCCATGGCACGTGATTTTATCAAAGAGTGGATTATTACACTGGTCTACAGCCAGAATGCTTCCGAAATAAATGTAGTCAAACTTTACTAATTCTGAGTCACTGAGAACGAAAATGATGTTTAAAATTGTTGATTGGCTCTTGTATTAAAAATAGGATACTGGGTCAGTATATATGACCATTGACTTGGGAACGGCGGAGGATAAGCGAGTTATAAAGGGAAGGGATCTCAATTTAAACCAGAAATGACTAAAATACATCTTTGACTGGATCTATGAATAAATCTATGACTGGGTTTGGACAGTACTTGCTTTTTAGGCACAATAAATGATGCAAGCTGGTATTGTCATACAAGATATAAACTGCATCATGTTATTCCTAGAAGTCATGCATTATGCAATCATAACTAAGCTTACATTACACTGCTGAACAAATTGCCCTATATCAGCTCTAGAAATCATACGGTGTCATGCTGTCTTATTTGTCAGTGTTTGATTTTGCAAAGGGACACATTGTCTGTTTAGCCAAAGTGAGCAGAGATGCCTCATACTTGTGTGAACAATGCAGATAACTTCTGCTATGTTTGTGGTGAAGTGACTTTTGTCTTACAAAAGAGCAGTAGGGGCCCCGAGTGACCGAGTGGTCTAAAGCGCTGTCCGTTACGGATCACTGCCATCTCACCTCTGTCTGCGTGGGTTCGAGTCTAAGATTCGGCGAATGTGGATATGTTAGAAAGCTTGCCAGTAGCTTCTCGTGGGTCGGTGGTTCATTCCGTGGATTTCCCGGTTTCTTCCTCCACCATTAATACTGGCCGCCATGTATAGCCTATCGTGTGCTGAAAAATGGCGTTAAGCCCAACAACAACAACAAAAGCGCAGTATAACTACTATGGTTAAGAAAGCCTATCACCTTTATTTTGGCTGCAAAATTGGAAATCAGGACAAAAGGTGGGCCCCACACATATGCTGTAACACTTGTACAACAAATCTTCGCCAGTGGTTGAACAGGAAAAGGAAATCTATGCCGTTTTTGCAGTGCCAATGATTTGGAGAGAGCTATCAGATCATATCAGCAATTGTTACTTCTGTATGGTGCCTCCAGTTGGGAAAGGTGTGTCAAAGAAGAAAAAGTGGACTGTGCATTATCCAAATATTCCTGCACCAGAATCATTCTCACTTGAGTCAGACGAGGAAGAGGATGAAACTTCTAGTCCTGAACCATCAATGTCACATGACCCATATTTTCTCCCATCTAGCCATAATGCTGCTGAATAGACTTGTGCATCACAATGATCACAGGCTCCTACGTGAGAAACAGTGTGGCTTCAGAAAGACCACAGACATGGTGTTTGCAGCTCATCAACTCCAAAAGAAATGTCTGGAAAGAAATCCAACATGTACACGACATTCATCAACCTGACAAAAGCCTTTCATAGTTAGTCGTGGGAGCTTCTAAAACATAAAAAAAATTTGGTTGCCAGAGAAATACATCGTAATGGTTTGAAATTCTTTGGTATGTTTGTTTGTGTCGTGGATGACGGTGAGTCATCTGAACCATTCCCAGTCATCAATGGAGTCAAGCAAAGCTGCGTATTGTCCCCAACTTTCTTCAGTATATTCTCTGCCATGCTTACTGATGCCTTCCATGTCTATGACACTGGTATAAACATCAGATACCCGGACCGATGACAAGCTACAGACAAAAACTAAGTTACAGGAAATGACTGTTCGTGATCTCCTGTTGCTGATGACTATTCCCTGGTTGCCAAATCTGAGTCTGACATGCAACACAGTATGGACCATTCCATCTTGTGACAATTTCCGTTTCACAACCATTATTGAGAAGACAGAGATGATGCTCTAACCTGCACCAGGAAAACCTTATGTAGAGCCTACCATTACAGTAAATGGCCAAACCCTCCTTGCAGTGGACATGTTGACCTATCTCGGCACTATACTGTGCAGTCCACATCCTTGATGAAACCAATGCCAGATTTACTAAAGCACATGTGGCCATTTCATCTTGTGACAATTTCGGTTTCACAACCATTATCAAGAAGACAGAGATGATGCTCTAACCTGCACCAGGAAAACCTTATGTAGAGCCTATCATTATAGTAAATGGCCAAACCCTCCTTGCAGTGGACATGTTGACCTATCTCAGCAGTATACTGTGCAGTCCACATCCATGATGAAACCAATGCCAGATTTACTAAAGCATGTGTGGCCTTTGGCAGACTAAGCACAAATGTGTGGAAGTGCAGAGGCATCAGTCTGCAAATAAAACTGAAGGTCTACAAGGCTACTGTCTTGCTGACTCAGCTGTAAGCATGTGAAATCCAGAAAGTGTAGAGATGCCATGCCAAGAAGCTGAACCATTTTCACATGGACTGAAGGAGGGAAAGCAATCTCAGGCTGGTCAAAAGAAAACCTTCAAAGATTCCCACAAGTCATCCTTGAATCATTTCAACACTGACCCTGAGTCTTTGGAAGAATTTGCACAGAATCACTGCACCCGACAAGGTGTCACATGTGTGCCATGTTAGCTAAAATGCCTGTAGGCCAGTGGTAAATGCAGAGGTCTGTACTAGTTAGGAAGTTGGACATTTCAAATGGATACATAATTAAGTGGCCAGGTCATACAGATCATATGGTTACACCAACTTTATTCCCCATGTGGTCAGGCTACTCAGGGACAGCCATGGAACTCTTAGTTATGAAACTTGGTAACTGCCCCCCAATCTGAGTTGACCAATAGTGAACTTCGGTCATTGCTAGAGTTGTAACGTAAGTCAGTGAAAATCTCAATGAAAATCAGAAGATAAAGTTTGATCTGAGTCTTTTTGGATCAGTATTCCATTGGTAGAGGAGGTATGTTATTGAGTTTAATCAATGTGTTAATTAGTACAAGAGGAAAGTTAGTGAGTTTATTCTGAGTCAATCAGTAGCAGAGGTAACTTACTGATTTCGATCAGCAAGTTAATCAGTTTAGCACAGTGATGAATAATGAAGTCTTCAGCTGTATGAATTTGGAATAAAGGAGTTTTAATATGCTACAAGTTGGAATATAACTGTTGGCTAAGAGAAAATATATTTTGACTTTGTTATGGAGAGCATGAAGTAGACAACACACTATAATTACGCAAGATCTGTGGATAAACATTCCATGAATTAGAATGCAGTTTTGTGATTGAATTCCCAGCACACACATACACAATAAATCTCTCTCTCTCTCTCACTCAACAGGTGTTAGTTGCTGGACAATAAATGCAACAGAAATGCTGAGAAGGAATCTTTAGAAAGGCTTTTTAGACAAAAAGTTACATGAGGCTTGTGAACTGAAATTATAACAATTTGGTCACATGGTTTGCTGATCTGACTGGATGTACTGCAGGGTTGGCAGGAAAATGCTAATAAATAGAATTGTTTCTAATATGCGTGTGTGTGTGTGTGTGTGTGTGTGTGTGTGCGTGTGAGAGAGAGAGAGAGTGTATGTGTTTGCAATAAGGCAATAATGTCAAATCCACACTAAAACTTTTTACCCTGTGCCATAACATTATGCCATCCTACATCACTCTTAATATTTAGTCTATTCATCTGTGTATCAAAGTATTTGTCTAAAAATATTAATAAATAGAAGCTAAAACTCACAAGAAAAATTGTTTATGAGAACTGCAATTTTATTGCTAGTCAACTAAAATATCAGCATATAAAAAGTGTTAAAATTACAAAGTCTAGCAAAAACGTAATGAATGATATTAGACGTTCAGGAAAATGACAGTACTCCCTTATAATGCTGTTGACAGGAGCCATACAGGTGTTACAGGCTAGGTTGCCTTATAGTGGGTTATATTACACATAGTATTACTACTGCATAACATTATGGCATAGATCACCATATCACTGTACAAATATGACTCACTGTTACACTAAGGTACCTTACAGTGAGGGAGTGATGTACATTGAAAATACAAAAATATCAAAAAGTTATTTAAGAGATCTCTGTGTCATAATAACATAAAAATGCAGAGCCAAACAAAAAGAATGAAAATCTTTTACAAAAATAATAAAAAATGTGTAAATTTTTACTTCTATGCATATATTTACTGCAAGTTAGGATTTCTTTACCAAGAGTCTAGTATTTTGGACAACTCTGGCATTTTTGAAAAAGGTAAAAAATAACTTTGCATTATATGGTACTGAAAAAATAAAAGAAAAACATTTCCCCTTGAACAAAACATCTGTAATCAAGAAAAGTTGATTACGATAATAAAAAATAATGACTAAATAAAAGACAAAAACCCCCGGGTTTTTTTGTCTTTCATTGGGATGGAGAAAAAGAAAAGAGAGAAAAGAAGGCCTGGAGAAAAAGAAAAAAAAACAGAAAAGATGATGGTCTCAAAAACTGATAATACCCCCATGAAGAAGTATGAAATCTAATCAAAATAACATCAATACATTTGCATAGTTATATATTAATATTGGTCCCAAATAGCCATTGCATATCATAGCTCTTGGTAGGATCTCGAAATGAAAGTCCAGGAACACATTTTTCCAAAACGGCATTTCCAGCATATAAAAAACTGTAGAACCAATTTTGAAAACAGGGAGTTCAGGATGAGGTTCTGGAGACCCTGGAAGCATGGACTCTCTCTACAAAGAGTTATGATGCTGCTTTATATATATATACTATCCTATGTTATAAACAGCATAATGTCACAATAAAAAAATACTTGTAAAGCAAACTCAACAGTTTCATTAAAATATAGGTACGAAATGAATGTAATAGTAAATGCAAAATGGAAGTGTGAAGAAATAGTAACCAAAATTTTTGTTATATCAGGTACTTCTAGTATTTGTAATCATTAACTGGCAAATACTTTATCAAAGGTGGAGTTTGGACATGTCATGATTACTGATAAGAAGCAAGAGTACCATAACTGCACATGATACACCTGTCCCAAGAGTACCATAACCACAAATTATACACCTGTCCCAAGAGTTCCATAACTGCACATTATACACCTGTCCCAAGAGTACCATAACTGCAAATTTTACATCTGTCCCAAGAGTACCATAACTGAATATCATACACCTGTCCCAAGAGTTCCATAACTGCATATTATATTCTTGTCCCAAGAGTATTGTAACTGCACATTACACACCTGTCCCATATTTAATAGTCCTTTATATATGCACTAACAGATCAAGGCTGACTGGAGATTGTTGACAAAGGGGTCTCAATCTGGTCAAGGTAGGCTGACCACTGATCTTTGGACCTCAGAATCTATAAGTTTCTTTATCATGTTAGTGCAGGCCATTGGGAAAGTTTGGTCAATGGAATTTACTCTAGAATAAACGTTATGGGATTCTCAAATTAAAAGGCCTCTTCCATACATTAACTGCAAGCCCTCCACAATGTTTGGTCAAGGTATGTGGTCTAGTATGAACTCATGTAAAGAAGAACATGAACCATCTGACACCAAAATCAACAGACTTCATTCTTATTCAACATGTAAGTCATCTACTAATGTAGGCATCAAAAAACTTGATTTTGTGCTGAAGCCATTTTCTTCTTGTAGTCAGTGACCTTTGACCTTTTGAATCCAAAATCAATATGCTTCTCCCTTACAACAAATGCAAGCATTCCTGAAGGTGTGGTCCACATTTGTGATGTAGAACTTATGTTACTATGCAGAAACCATTTTCCTTCTTTCAATCTCAGTGACCTGATCTTTGACCTTTTCACCTCAAAGTCAATAAGCTTCTTCAATACCATAAGTGCAAGCCATTCATAAAGTTTGGTCCTAGTCTGTGAAGTAAAATTAATTTTATTGTGTGGGAACCAGTCTTTTTTTCTTAGAGTGATGTTGACCTTTGACCTTTTCATCCCCAAATTGATTAGCTTCTTCATTACTCCAAACACAAGTCATCCACTGTTGATCATGAAGAATTCAAGTGGCTGTGCAGAAATTAAATTTGTAACAGACAGATTGATGGACCACAGCATAAGTTGAATTTGTAACAGACAGACTGATGGACCACAGCATAAGTTGAATTTGTAACATATCGATGTATAACAGCATAAGTTAAATTTGTAACAGACATATTGATGGACCACAGCATAAGTTGAATTTGTAACATATCGATGTATAACAGCATAAGTTAAATTTGTAACAGACATATTGATGGACCACAGCATAAGTTGAATTTGTAACAGACAGACTGATGGACAACAGCACAGAGTAAATTTTTAACAGATTGATGGACAACAGCATAACACCATATAACATTGACGGACAACAGCATAACATAATATGCTCAATGTTATCGTGTATGTATTACAACAAACAACTTTTGCACTTCTTCAGTTAAACTACCAATCCGATTTTTGTTATAAAAAATCCATTTTTAGCCAATGCTTTTCTTTGCAAAGAAAAAATGTTTGAAAACAACATGGATGACACTGGTCAAAATAGTGCAAGATTCATTCAATATGAAACAGCGAAGTTCTAAATCAATCAAGTTCCATAACTGTCAACTTTTGTTAGAAAATGATGAAATGAACTTGACCTGTCTTCATAAAATGAAAAGGAAAGTCAAAATATAGTTTCAATACAAGAGGTCTTTATACTTTTACTGAAGATAAACACATCAGATGAACAGACCTGGATAACTTTAGATTTCCCCTTCATAGATCTGCCATAACATAATGCACTGGTAGAGCTGGGTCTATGCAGATTCTTTGCACTCATCAAACCTGGACCCTGATTTGTCAGCACATTATGCAACAGCTGATCAAGGTCTACATTGTCTGCAGTTGGATTTGACTTATAAGCAAGTGTGTTCAAGAGCATAATGACCACATCAAAAGATCTAATGAAGGTAGATTTGTGCTTGTACAGCACAGATGTTGTAACTCCATACCAAAGAGTCCAAGCCCAAATGAAAATAAATGTGGAAAAAATATGAAATATTTTGATAATGGTATGCACTATAAACAGTTCATATAAATATGCATACCAACATGAATACACAATTTCATCTAATTCAAGCAGTATTTGTTTAATCATACTCACAAGGCTGTTTGTCAAAAGAAAGTCCAAGTCCAAAAAGAACAAAAAAATGTACAAATCTGAAACACTACTGTCAATACCTGAAAATCTAATTTGATCATCTTGATAAGAAGACAAATATGCCAAATGAATTCCATTTGTCTACTTCATGTCTTCTTTTCATAGTCCTGCTAATGAGGTTTTAATCCAATGTTCATGAATGAATAAAAAAATTGAAAAATACTGGCTATGGCCTTAATATTTACCCAGGTCATCTTTATATGATAGCAAATTTAATTTGCTGGCCTTGAGTGGTTTTTGAGCAATCTTGCTAACAGATTGGATGGATGGACAAATCAGAATGCTTGTTTGAAAAGTGAAGGGGCATAAAAAGTATTCTTTAAAGATTAACAACCAATGACATGCTAAAAACTTGTATCATTAAACATCTAAATCAATTTATTAGTAGCCACTGCTTGTTGCTAGTGGTTCCAAACACATCTAAATCAATTTATTTGTAGCCACTACTTGTTGCTAGTGGTTCCAAACACATCTAAATTAATTTATTAGTAGCCACTGCTTGTTGCTAGTGGTTCCAAACACAACTAAATCAATTTATTTGTAGCCACTACTTGTTGCTAGTGGTTCCAAAAACATCTACATCAATTTAGTTGTAGCCACTACTTGATACTAGTGGTTCCAAACACATCTAAATCAATTTATTAGTAGCCACTACTTGTTGCTAGTGGTTCCAAATCTATTAGTAGCCACTACTTGTTGCTAGTGGTTCTAAAACCATCTATATCAATTTGATAGTAGCCACTACTTGTTGCTAGTGGTCTAAAACCATCTATATCAATTTGATAGTAGCCACTACTTGCTGCTAGTGGTTCCAAACACATCCAGATCAGTAAAAAAATATCGATATTATCCTGTATAGCATATCTTACACTTTGCATGCAAATGAAGGCAACTTGATTTGGTCCTGCTTGTCACATTGTCCTTTCTGAGAAGTTTGTTAGTAAGATTGCTGATTCCACTGTCCATTCTGATTAGTTTTTGTTTATAGCAAGATTGCCCATCCCACTGTGTGTTCTGAGAAGTTTGTTAGCAAGATTGCCTGCCACTGTCTGTTCTGTTTCTTTGCAAGCTTGCAAAAGAAACACTTCTGTAGTCTTTCATGAATCCATGTGTAGTTAACATAATTACATTTTAAAGCCATTAGAGCGTGTTTTTTTAGTCCTCAACTTGTGACACTAATACTCTTTTCAGAACAACCCTGTGATCATTTATTAAGGAAAAACCACCTGAGGTAGACAAGTAAAGTTTGGCAGACATATTATCTATTCAACTGTAGCTCTGACCTAATTTTTAAAACACGTTTTTTGAGTGATTGGACCAGGACCTTTGTTAGTAAGGTTGAAAAACATGAGTGATTGGACTAGGACCTTTTTGAAGAAAAACTAAACTTGTTAGAACAATTTAGCAAAATGAAAAATCAATTGAGGGAGGGAAATGAAATTTGATAGGCATATTTGTATTCATACACAGATGATGACCTGGTTACAATTCTGGGCAAATAAAGCAATTGTGAACATTATTTTTTAAAAATGTATTTTTAACTTTTAAGATGTAGACTTTTTGACAAAAACCCTTTTAGCATGATAATCTGATTACATTAATCTAATTACATTTTAATGCCATTAAAGCAGTTTTTCTAACTTGTAGAAATTTTAAAATCTTTTTGGGATCTAGATATTTTGGTCTTCATATATGCTTTACAAACACAAATCTAGTTTTGTCTGTAACCATAGACTTAGAAAAAAAATCTTAAATCTGACCTTCTTTCCTTAAAACATAAATATCATTTATATGTTTGTAACAATAAGTCATTATAATACAAATGTAAATACATTTAATATGCTTCAGCAAATGAACACATTTATTGTTTTGAAGACAATTTAAATGTGAGAATGCCAAAAAAGTGAGTATATATATATGCAAAGAAAAAAATATTTTTAAAAAAATGGTGCATCATTTTTTTTTAACAACAATAAACACCAAAACTGTTCTAACTGGAAAAGAATACACATATTTCTCTCCAACATGTGACATATACTTTTCAGATTTCTGAAACCACAAATAAATTCTAAATAGCACATTTCAGTTTAAAACAAAATGCAAATTTTAAAAGTTTGCTGATCGCCATCAAATTTCCAATTACCTTTACAAGATCAATTTGCACTATATTAAATCTTGCCTTTAATTACATACTAAGTTACACCTAGTAATTCAGACTGCTTTCCAGATGAAGTTGTAAGCAGTGCAACTTCCTGCAAAAACCATCTGACCTAGGGGTCAAACTCATTTTGCATTGTCATTTTTTGCACACAAATTGGGCAAAAAGAATGAGCACTTGTTAATAATAAAAGTGCCAGCTCTTCTGATTAAAAGCTAACAATTTCAATGTTTCCCATTTCTTTTTGTCAATTCCTTCAAAACGAGGTATAAAGAAATGCACAAAATAAGTAGCAGTATCGTTATGGGAGAATTGCTATGATGTATCTCCATCTGACATTCTAAAACTTCAACACAAGCATTAAATAGAGAATCCTAATTTTGATGTCACT
Organism: Megalonaias nervosa; assembly: GCA_016617855.1. NCBI lineage: Eukaryota > Metazoa > Mollusca > Bivalvia > Unionida > Unionidae > Megalonaias > Megalonaias nervosa. Next base: position 24,488 of record JAECUM010012988.1, read on the forward strand.
GTCATTACCATGCAAATTACTTCAACACAAATCTTTAATACAGAATCCTAATTTTGATATCACTGTCATTACCATGCAAATTACTTCAACACAAGCATTAAATACAGAATCCTAATACTGATATTGCTGTAACTACCATAAAAACTACTTCAACACAAAATCTTTAATACAGAATTCTAATGTTGATTTTGCTGTAATGACTGTAACAATTACACCACCTTGGCATGATTATACAGGCAAGAAAAAAATGGAAATATGCATTACAGAAAACTGGAAGGAGAGAAAGAGAGAAGGATGAGTCAAAACAAGTGCATAACAACTTTAACACTGATTATTTCAAACAATTAGCTAACTCAGGCCTTGTAAATCACAACTCACTGGCATGAAAAAAAATGCAATACTTGCTAAACCAAGCCAGCATATGTGCAATGTCAGCAGGTTTGAAAAAATGGAATTTTATGCTTTCTCAAACAAAGTAAGGTACATTACTTGCACTATGTCTTCTTTAGCAAAATATAAGTATAAAAAATGACCCAGATTTAGTAATCAGATCAAATGATAAATTTTCAATTTTCTGTAAGATTTCTTTAGCAAATACAAGTATAAAATAATGGCCCAGAATTAGTAATTGGATCAAATGATATATTGTAAATTTTCTGCATTTTTTAAAATCAGTATCTTGACATTTTCTTGCTAAATTAAATAATATGATACCCATGATTTGGTTATGGCAACCATGCCCTGAGTTTCCTATGCATACTGCTTATTTCTCACATATGCAGAATAGAAAAATGTCATAAAAGGACACTTTTTTTGTGTGCATTACAGAGCACTTTTTCTTTTGGAAAAAAAAACACAACAATACTTACAATATTAAAGTTGAGCAAGAATGGCCAGCAACAAATATTTGTCATGAAATCTAATGTCAATGCAATATAATTATTCTAACACTCTTTCTAGTAAATACATTTTGATCTTAAATAAATAAATACAAATATTTACAAAAATAAGCACCCTTTTCTATCACAATTAAGTCAAATTCATCTCAAACATGTCAATATCATTCTACATATATTTGGAAAACATACATTACTAGGTAATACCAGCTCAAGTTGTCGTTGATATTTTTCCTTCTGATGAAAGAAATCCTGTCGAAACCATAAAAAGGTAAACATGTACTAAAGAAAGATATTTTAAAGCAAATTTCACTTGGATGGATACAAAAATTCATAATTCATTGTAAGTATGGGTTCCAAAGCAACAATCATTGCAAAAATCTGAATCACATATCGATAAAAAAGACAACATTGGTTGGATTGTCAAGAAATATTAAAATGAATATTTATGAATCTAAGCCAAGTTATCAAGTTTTCTATTGCAGAATCTGTTTGAACATCAAATAGATCTGTCAAATTTACATCATGTCCAGAGCTGCATAACTTGGATACTGAATTTCTTCAGCCCTGGAATCTTCCTCTGTATATTAGTTAGACTTCTTTTATAATTTTTGAAAAAGTATTACTAAACACTTGATACAACAAAAGCAAAACTTGAGCTATTTAGTGATGGGAAAAGTTAAACTGTTGAAATAAAAGTAAGGATGATAGGCAACTGGGAACATAACTCTTCCAAAATCCAACAATTCCAAATAAAGTTATCTTGTGGAAACCAAATTGTTGATGGAAGATAGACAAATGGACAGACAGATGAAATGACTACAGGCTTTACCAACTTTGTTGAGATGGGCTTAACAAAGCTAACCATAAAATCACATACTTGTACTAAATCCTAATTTGTGTTTTTACATTTATTTTATTGCATAAAGGACTTTAGTTGATTCCCATAGTTCTGTCAAATCACGGGTGGCAATTTTTAATTTAATGATTATAAACTTTCCGGCTCAATCAGCTTGTAAACATGTGAAAATTATTAGTATTCAAAATACATGTAGTATACAATATTTTTACAATATAAATTAAACATTGTGTGTAATACTGATGATTATTAACTGATGAATTTCATTTTATATTCTTTAAAAATGTCATCCCAGTATTTTGATATTTCATGCACATGTACATAAATAACCATTTGAAATGAAAGTGACCATTAAAGAAATATACATAAATCTGGGTACATGTAAAAGCCAAAATTAATCTGCAAGTTATTAAAATGAAACAGTTATTATAAGATAAGCTTCTATAACCCACCTCAAAAGCAGGATGGCTTACTTGGGTGACTTGTGTTTCTTCTGGGAATGAACAATGGGCAATATGCTGTTGTTTTTATATCTAATTGAAATGACAAGCAAAATATAATGTTTTTGAGATGCTGTAAAACAAACCTGTCAAACCCAGTTATCTTGATTACGTCGGGGTGTGTCAAAAAATCGTCAATGTAACCGGGTCCTGAGATATCAGGGTTTAGTTGATGAATCAAAAAAATGATTATGCTACTGAAGCATCAAATATGACGAGTTTTGTGTCTAAAAAGAAATGGCATTTCTAATAAAAATAATAATTCAGTTATGCCAGGTTGCAAAAACAGGAGATTGGAGGTATTTTAAATGAGATTAAGTAATAAGTCACAATTTTTACAACACTTCAGTTACTGTAAAAATGTCACTGGTTTAAAGTTGTTTTTATTTACTATGAATCCCTCAGCAAGACAATCTAGGCCAATTTAAGTAGGACTATACTTTTTTTAAAAGTATTTTCTTTTGTTACTGTTGACTTGTGACTAGTAGCAACATGTAACTGGCCAAAACTGTTCATGAAAACTGATCACTTTTGCTAACCATCAGAGGTTCCCTTACACCGGTATTACCAATAAAATTTGCCTCTGTACTGGAAAAAGAAGAGGCTGTTCGTATTCATGTACTAACAAACAATAAAACGTGTTTTAAATATTCAAAGTTAACTGTCTCAACATCAAATTCTGAAAGACGCCAACTTATTTTATTCATACAGTTACAGTCTCATATCACTAGACATGAAAGAATTCCTCTTTCTGGTTCACAGATGTTACTCCTATCAGTCACTTTCTTCTTCATTCCATTTGGGCCCGCTCTGGTGGCCTAAGTGGTTAGAGGGTCTGCCTTGGATGTGGGAGGTTGTGGGTTCAAAGCCTGGCCAAATCATACCAAAGACTTTTACTATCAGCTACCTTGCTTGGTCTCAGCATTAAGAGGTTAGTGTTAGGAATGGTCAGCCTGGTGTCAGGATAATGTGACTGGGTGGGACATGATGCTACATGTCTGCGGCATGATGCCCCAGTGCTAGACATCACTATAAACTGCCACACTGCAGACATCATAGTGATACGACTGGAAAATTGTTAAAGCTATGTTAAAAATCCAAATCACACGCACATACTCATTCCATTTGTGTTGAAGAATCTGTAATCATGGCACAGCGATCAACAACTTCGTTTTTCAAAATCATTGGGTGCTATGGATTTTTTTGATATACCATTGGTACTTTTATTTACTCTTGTTCAAAAATTAACCACGTGTTTGGTTTGGAATTTTGCCCATTTTTATTTATAGATGACTGTAAGTCATGTGATCTAGCCATGCTGAAGTTGATGGCTTTCACTCACACCAAATATGGAAACACTTTAACTATTTACATTATAAGTGAACTCTGAACTAAAGTTGTTAACTGTGTATGGATTAAGTTGGTATCTGACCATGACAATATTGGAACAGGATTACATTATAGTTTGTTCCACAAAGCATCATGAATTTTATCCTATCTGTATCTCTAAATTTTCAGGTCAGCATCATTAAATATAGCTAAAAGTATTTAAATAGTTTTAAATATAATATATAAAATGAATTAGGTATTCTTTTACTATATTTAATGATGCTGACCTGATAATTTACTGAGTTACAGATTAAGATAAAACACATGATGCTATGTGGAATGAACTATATTGTTGTGGTGTTGACTTCTGATGTCTCCATTATGAAAGCAGCTCCTGTAAAGGTCAGAAATGCATTCATTCAATTTTCTTACTCTAAAGTATTGTTACAACATAATTTTCTCCGCTCTATGCAAGTGATCAACCATGCATTCATGAGATTGGTTGATTAGCATTTGTACTGGAAAAATTTGGTCTTGTACTGATTTTTCCTATCCTTGCTGGTACGAGGTATCGGTAGTAGCAGAAACGGTTGATCATTTCTTGTAAAATGTCTCTGAGATGGACATTAAAAGTTGCATTTTGTCAACTTAAGCAGGTCCACATGTTACTTCAGACCGAAACTTATGTCCAACATAATGGGATTATCGACCTAACAGGAGTCGAGATAAGCAGGCAAAAATTAGCATAACAAAGAAGAATTTTTCTGTGACTGGACCAAAATGCTCAACATACACGGGTTCTTGAGATAACTGATGTCAAGATAAGTGGGTTTGACTGTATTGTTTAAAATGAAATGCATCTGCAGAACCATAAATTTTCTGGAGCAAAAAGCAGTATCTACTTCATTCAAAACAACTGATGCTACATGAAAATCCTCATATGAATTGACTGAAAAGTACATGTAAGACTCCTATCAAGTGGGCCTGGTGATGCGAAAATGTGCTAAATAAAGTCAACAAAATAAGTGCATATAAGTAACGTGTGAACTTGTAGCACCAATAATTCAAACCTGATTTGTGTAGAGAAACTTCAAAGTGATTTGCTAAACAAAACCATAAGCTAGAAATGTGTTCATGGAACACATATACCCTTCCTTAACTGCAACAGATGTACATTCATACCTATGGACAGATGGACATAACAAGTAATAATATACACCCCTTGCACATGTAGAGGGCATTATAAAGAAGCTCCAGTGATGATATACATAGGGCTAGCATCTATTACAATAAATAATAGGAAAACTAGAACATGTACATATGCCAAGGATGTCCCTATCACTATGATGCAAATGAATGGCAAAGTTCTAAATCAAGTAGGAGGCATAATTCTAACAAATTTGATTTCAATTCCTTAAGTCCTTCAAACATTACTGACCAGAAACTGATGTACAAAGTTCGAAGATGAACATGGGCAAACCTCTACAACATTTTGCTGGAAAACAATGACTTAGGAATACTTAATGTCAAGCTGGTTACTAAATTTTGTCTTACCAATGTAAAGCCCAATACCAATATCATTTCAAACCATGAAGTCGTTAAAAACTTCTTAAGCACACATACAACTGAAGGACAAAGTTCTTTGTCAAACAGGGGCAGTAACTCTGTTAAGTTCTATCAGAAAAGGGTGAAAACTGAACTTCACTCAGGTCTTTTTAATGTAAATCCTTCAACCAAATTTGATTTCAATCCATGAAATCCATCAAAATTTATTGAGGATAAATGAAATTTGTGATAAACAGACATAAGTAACACAGTACACTTTCTTCGTAGATATGGCAAGACCTCAGGAGACAAATTTAGCATAATATTTTCACAATTTCCTTGTGGCTTTGATGGGACTCACAGACACATCAAGATCATCTGAAGAATCAAAAAGTCTCTTCTTTGGCTCTGGCAACAACAAAGAATCCATCTGCTTCGAGGAGAAATCTGCACCCGAGGAATTGGAGACATAGCTGAAATGTCCTGTGTGATTAGTCTCTGGAATGCTGTCAAGATACTTCCCTGAGCTATTATAGCCATTTGTGGGTCTGCTACTGGCTGTGGATGCTAGTGTGAAGGGGACACTATTGGATGTGGAGTATTTAGAAGGTTGTGTGGCTGAGGAATAGGTCAAACTGGAGGTCACTGAGGCCATGGATGAAGGTAAGTAGGATGTTGTGGATGTGGATGATGACGAATAGGATGGAACAGTTTGTCGTAATGTTGATGAGATGGGTAGGGAGGAGGATGCATAGCTGTCAAATCCACGACTTGAACCAGTAGATGAGGATGAGGGGCCCAAGGAACGGGAAGCAGGGAAACTGTCTAGCCCAAGGGGTTGGGAGGATGCTGTACTGCCTGTCAAAGATAAAGCATAAGTATTAGATCCAGCAGCTGCATTAGATTTAAAATCATTTAGTGAAGTCTTATCAGAAAATTCAGATTTCATGTTGAAGTCTGTTTCATGGGAATTATACTGATATGTAGAATGTGAGGTAGAATTGTTTGAAACGCCAGAAACATACTTTTCAAATTCTGCACTAAGAACTCTAGGTTTTGTTGCAGAAAAATTAATTCCATCAGCACTTAAAGTTCTTGTCCTGATAGCTGAGGAAATGTCTGAGTGACCTGAAGTAAAACCTGAACCAGATTGTTTAGACAATGAAGTGGTGTCGATTTTGGGCTTGGAAGGCAAAGTGGAGGTTAGGGAATCAAGTACTTGGGTGTTAGTATACAAAGATGACCTGGACCCTGAGCCAATGTGAGGCGTAGGCAAGTGCTGGGTGGAACTAGTGCCAGTGGTGGAGATGGAGGTGCCAGATGCAGAAAGCCGAGAAAGTGAGCTAGCAGTGTCAAGGGTGCGTGAAGATAGAGGTGGTTTGTGAGTTACATCCCTTTGTCGGGTTTTGGAGTCAATATCAGTAAGAAATGCAGAACTAGCACCAGAAGGGGGAAGGCTTGAAATATTGCTAGGTGGAAGTGGTAGTTGCCGTTCCCTTGTGTCAAAACCTTTGCCACTACTGCTTCCCAATGAAGACACAGAAGTACCAATATCTGACAGAGATCTCCGCCTGGGAGAGTGAGCAATGTCTTTAGATCCCAAACCATCCCCATCTACATTTTGCTTTGTACCAAGAAAATCTTCTTTATTCTCACCCGGGTATTTTCCAGCACTGGATCCAGAATAGGAAGGCAAACTGAATCGTGAGGACTTGTATCCTCCAACATCATCCAATGAAGAAAACCTACTGAGTGAGGAACCAGAGCCTGGTTTAGACAAGAGGAGGTTGTCAACTGAAGGACTTCTCACCATGCCACCATTAGTTGAGGTGAAGTTGTATTTAGTTTGCACTGATGGTGATGGTGCTCTGTAATTATTGGCACCAGAACTGCTTCCAGATGAACTTTTGTATTGGTTGTCATCTCGTGTGATATCCCGAACAAGATTGTCCAAGGAACCTGACCGCAAGTGCCGAGCCCGTGAATATGAATCATACTCTGTTGAAAACTTTGATTTTGCAATGTTATCTGTTAATTTTAGCCCAGTCACAAAGTCCCCATTACTGCTATACTTAGCACTTCCAGCTGATGCATGAATGCCTGCATCATTTGTTTTATATTTAGCACTATCACCTGGGACACCGTAGTCAAGGTCTGCAGAAGGTTTGTACTTTGAGCCTTCAGTTGGGGCCTTGTAATCAGCATCTTTGGAGTCAAAAAGGTCATCTTCAAAGGATGAAACTTTGTTCACTTTTTTCTCAGCTCTGTTTAGAAGTTTCATGCAGTCTCGAAAATCAGGAGTCATGGAAATGTTCAAGTCATCAAGTTCACTTTCAATAATCTGAGTATCATCCAAGTCATTATTTTTGCTTCCAGTATAGCTTGGTTTTTCCTTGGACCTTTTGAAAGAAAGATCAAGGTCACCTGGACCACTAAGTTCACTGTCATCAGCACTGTAACCAGAGGACTTGGACTTTGGATAATGAGTATCCGGGTTGTAGTCATGCTGGTTTAATAATGATGATGATGATGTTTTGGATTTCACATACAATTCATCATCGACTTTGGAATATCTGTTTGTCTGATGAGAATAGCTATCAGTCAATGTGCTGTCTTTTGAGCGTGAAAGATCTGAAGACAAGTTATCCAAAGAATGTGGCTTTGGCAAATCAAGTGAATCACTAGCACTGGATTCAGGTTTCTTGCTATTCTTTAAAACTCCTTTTATTGGAGAACCACGTCCATCAGTTGAACTTTTGTTTGGAACAGGATTGATTGGGCTTGGCATTTCAAGGTCAAATGATGTTGTAGCAATTCCGTCCTTTGGCAGATCAAAAGTCACACGTTTTTTACTGTTACCTCCTTTGGCATCATCTTGGTTCCTATCACTCTTGTAGTCACCATGATGTCTAAGATCTCTTTCCTCCTCCTCCTCTCTGTGATTATTGTAATAATACTTTGATTGCTCACCTGAAGAAGTTGTGTTATCCCTGTATCGTGATAGTGTTGAAGGGTGGTCCTTCTCCTCTGCTGATACGACATCTCTATATTTTGATGGACTTGATGGCCGCTGAAGATCATCGCTGAACAACTGTCTCTTCGTTGGATGACCTGAGCCTACGCCATATTCACTAGAAGACACTCTAGACTCTGAGCTTGACCTATAGTCCTTTTGAACTCTAACCTCTGCATCTTCTTGACTAGAATATCTGTCAGCCAATGTGGTAGAAGAGGTGGCTGGAATAGAAGAATAGGAGGTGGAGTATTTGTCTTTGTTCTTAAGATCTTTGAGCTCCTTTTCCATCTCCTCTATGTATTTGTCACTTCTTTCCAATGCTTTGTTCAACTGCTTCACTTCCTTCTCATAAGACTGAATTTTTGATTCCATTGTGGACACTGTGTATCTGCCAAACCTGCAGGAAATAAACCAATCAATTAGTGTTATCAGGAAATTATGAAATCTGATACATCATAGCAAATAACATCCAAGTATCACTCACTATAAGGCTGTTCATTATAATACAGTTCCTGTTATAAGGTGAGTATGGTCATGCATCCTATTTCATTAATTGTTAATAAAATTAATGTATCACATATTTCATTATGAGGCATTATAAGGCAGTATACTCTATGGCTCCCATGGAAAGTGTTTTCATGAAGGAGTGTGATATATGAATAAGACTGGCAATTCTGTAAAGAAACAAAGGTCCATCAAAGGGAAAAGTCCATCGAAGGGACTCTACTGTCTAAAAAGAATTTCCCTGAATTAAAGATTATTTCTTCTTTTTAGCTGATGTGTGTTTAAACCATCTTTGACATACTTCAGTAATATCATTTCCAAGTTAGCTGCCATGGCAAACATACTGACTGTAAGATCAGCACCATTTTCACTGAGAACAAACTAAACAACATTAAAGAGAGTTTTGGTGAAATCCCCATCCTGATATGACCTTCCATTCAGAAGAATTATTGACAAAATTTTAAATATGTTCATTGTGACAGTCATAATTAAGTCAGATCAGCACCATTTTCAATTAGGGCCAAAAATATATCATACTGTCATTTGGTGAAAACACTGTGTTGATACAACTTTAAATTTTGGTGGAGTAGCAATAACAAAGATATTCAAGATGGCTTCCATGATGATCATATAGGATGTAAAATTGGCACCATTTTCATTTTGACCAACTAGACAGCATAATCAGTCTTTTAATGAAAAAAGTTCATATTGATACGATGATCCATTCTAGAAGTAGCAATAAAATTTTCATTAGAAAAAATAGATGAATATGTGTGAATTTCCTTGCCAATCCTTTATGTAGTGATAACAAACTTGGGCTAAAGGACAGATGGGTGGATGTTTGATGATAGTGGGACATCTAATGAGCTCTTCCGATCTATGACCAGCAGACCTAAATAATAATACAAATGTTCAGACGAATTAATATCAGTATCCAAAACTGAAAAATATTTTTGGAGTTTTTGTTAAAATTTTATTTTGCTTCATATTCTAACCAGCTTTGTCCTTATAAAAACTTATGAAGTGCTTTATCAATGCCATGTCTCATTAAAAATCAAAATACCTTGGTTCAGATAAAAGAGAGAAAAATATCTTATCACCTCATATAAAAGTAGAACACAAAAAAGATGTTACATTGTATAAATATTGAGACTTGCTACAGATACGTGGCACTAGTTTTAAGCTGAGTTGAACAACATGGAATGAGATGTGTCATATAAACCTGTCAAATGAACAGTTTGGGCAAAACATATTGCCGGAGTGAACAAAGGTTATACTCACTGAGCTAAACTGAAATTGCGATTTTAAAGAAAAACGTGTTCCTGCAAGATACCTGTGCTGCATGGAAAGCAAGCTGTCATACATACATTCATGTGTTTTGGGAATATAAAGCAGTCAAGATTGAGACAGAAGTTTGTGGGAGTGCACGACTCCATAAAGGCCTTACAAAGCATCCTGGTTGGTGGAGGGAAGATTCAAAATATAAGCTTGGAAGCAAAGATATATTGTTGAATTCTGGAACAGTGAATAGTGTTCAATCATGGCCACATTTAGCTGCTATTTGCAAAGAATGCGTAAATATATATACTGGTGACTTATAGACGATACTGTATAAATTCATGGAGCCAAACAGTCGACTCATATTTGAAACAGGACACAAGTGGGAAAACTGACTTTTATAAGTGCAATGATAGAACAAAACAATTAAAGATAGCTGAATAACAGGACTTAAATCAGTTTCTATTAATCTCATTTCATTTGATATTTTATTATCATCAAGGGAGGTAATGTTAGGGGAAATATGTGAGTGTGTGCATTACTGGCATTATATGTCAATAAATGTAATATTATTTGTGTATTTTCTGCTGTTTGTCTTCTTTCTTTGGTGAAAGATTATTGCCTGTCCCAAACAATCACCCTCCCATATCTTAAGTATTTGACTATGGTTGGGGGAGATCGTGACAAGATGCTTGCATTGTGGTGAGGATGGGATGGTATTAAAGTAATGTAATTGAGTAGCTATTCTTCAAGAAACATAATTTAATGAAAAATTTACTTTCTCCTTTGGATATGTTCCAGGATTACATTAAAGTTAGGAGAATAGGCAGAGGAAATGCTGAGCATCCTACCTATAGAGTGAGTAACTTTCGAGGGAAGAAGATAAGATTCCCCACATGAAGGTTAACCCATTCTCGTAACTTGTGAGTATTACAACTGGAGGCAATGTGGTTTATGTCTGGGAAGATGAGATCTTCTTGCTACACAAGTGAAAGCTATTTAGGGTGCCTGTCTGGAGGTTGTGATGATGGTAATTAGGTCTGGTAGTCACATGTGTGACTGAGATGGAGCCTACCAGCTCCAGAGTGTATCATTGTGGAGCTAAGTCTCATTGAGAAAAACTTGAGAAGGTTAAATATGCATGCCAACTAATGTCCTTGACAGTATTTTAAGAGAGACATTACAGTCACAGGCAAGGCTTGTATGGATTGCTCTTATTTCTGGGCAGAGATCTTTATGAAGCGACTTTGTCTTGGCAATAAATCAGAGAATGCCATGCAAATTACCCACTTCAACCAGGGTGAGAGCACTTCAGGGGTTATGTCCTTTTCCTCAGGTTTAAATGGGAGGAAGAGGTGTCTTTGAGCTCCATGAACTGGCTCAGTCCACTTCAGATAAAGTCAGAGTACATGTACCAGGTCCTGTTTGAAGGTAACTTGGGTTGTGTCAATACAGGAGATAGGTTGCATGATGACTTTTTGACTGCCTGCTGATGGCAACATATTCTTGGCAACAAAACCGGGTTGTGCCATAAATCCTGCCAAGCCATCTGACTGAATCATAAGGTAGGTTGGGTCAACTGGGCATGTAATTCACTGGCTCTGCATGCCGAAGTTAGTGATATCAGGAAGCAGGTTTTTGTATGAAAGAGCTTCAGTGAGGTCCTGGCTAAAGGATCAAATTTGTTAGAATTCAGCCAAGTTCCTACTCCTCATGAAAGATGCCACCTTGGAAATTGTGTTTCCGGTTGATTTAGGTCTATACAATTTAAAGTTGGTCATCAAGATGGAGATGTCATTGTTATGACCAAGATCCTTCGTGCCATGATGATGGATTGTGTCTTACATTATAGAACTATAGACCTTAACAGTAATCAGTGCCAACTTTGTATTTCCCTTAAAAGCCAGAGAAAAAAGTTCTTATGGAACAGAGGCACTCAAAGGGACAATGATAATGACTTTGCACCAGCCCCTGAAATGCGCCCTTTTCCCTCATAAGTGGAGGGTCTTCTAGCTCATGCAATTCTTTCCATGACTGAAGGGTTGAATTGTTTATGCAGCAAGGCCCTTATGATAAGAGTCAAGTGTGAAGGAGAAAACAGTCTGGGCAAGGATGGAACATATCAGTTTGAGGCTGTTTGAGAAGATTCGACCTGGCCAGGAAATTCCTGGGTAGATCTATCGCTAGATTGAGATCATTGATCCAGGATTTGTCCCAGCAGAGAGTGGCAATCCAAATCATCTTGCACTTCCGGCCCATCAATTTCTGTATAATCTTTGGAACTAAGATCATTGGTGGGTAGGCAAAGGCCCACAGATCCTCCCAACTGATACAAAGCACATCAATGGACCAAGCCTTAGGATCTGGTACTGAGCAAATGAAGGTAGGCAGTTTGTGATATGACCTGGTTGCAGTAAGATTAGTCATCAGAAGCCTCCAAATCTGATGGAAGACCCATGGATGGAGGGACCATTCTACATGAAGAATCTGTCCCTTCCTTGACAAAGAATCGGCCAAGACATTGAATCTATTAGGAATATGTCTTATCTGGATGTGTGCATCAACAGTGTAATTCCCAGACCAGAATGCGGAGTTGGGATGATTTGATATGGCCCTGTTGGCTGCTGATGGTGTTCAAGCCTGGTAACAGATGAACTCCCCAACCACAGGTGCTTGTATCTCTATACATAGTCATGTCCAGTTGAAGCTGTTCAAGAGGTATTCCTGTAACTTAAGTTGCACCACCAGTCCAGGAATGATACTGTCTTGCTCATTTCACTGATCCTGTAATCAAGAGGCATAGAAAACATGTACCACTGAGATAGCAAGATTGCAGAACTTCATTGCTGTTATCCATTTCTAGTTGGATATGGACCCTGTGAAGTTGATGATTTGTACAATCTGAAGGTGGGGAAGACGTACCTGGCTGAGGTGGGTTAGAAATTCCATCAGTAGATGAATGAACAATTGGGATGGATGAAGATCGGACTTTTCCCAATTAATCTGAAAACCTAGATGATTTCAAAGTAATATGAGATTGTTCTTTCCTTTGACTAGCATTAAACTTACCATATGTTTCTGGAGGATGTAGTCCAAATATGCTGCCATGGAAGTAGATGAAGTTGTATGGAAAAGGAAGACAACACAGTTGAATAGTTTTGTAAAGGCAAAAGGACTTATGTTCAAGCCAAAAGGGAGAGCCTGAAACTGATAACAATTTCCTCAGTATGCAAGCCACAGAAATTTCCATCAGGATGGATGGATTGGAAAGTGAAAACATACAGCTGTCAGCTCGAGACTTGTGGCAAATTCGTGTGGATGGATGGAGAGGCAGACCAATCTTGCCATCTCCATCTTGAATTTTGGTGGAATTATGAACTGGTTTAGATGAATGAGATCAATGATTGGTCTGAGCTTGCCATTGGTCTTTCTGACCAAATAAAAGCTTGGAGAATTGCCATTGGTCTTTCTGACCAAATAAAAGCTTGGAGAAAAAACGGAGAGACTGTAGATCCTGAACAATCTCCATTGCCCACTTCTTGATAAGCACCCTGATCTCTTGCTGTAAAAGTTTTTGTGCTACGGCAAGTTTCACAGTATTTCCTTCATGAATGGAGAAGATGAAAGAGGGAAGGTCAGCAAAACAAGATACGAAGCCCCTCTGAGACAATCTGGATCACCCACTTGCCTGGCAAAAAAAGACTGATCCAATGTGGTTTGAAAGCATGAGTCTGGCACCTATTGGACAGTTGTTTTCTGTGGGACACGAGTCAATGTCGAGAGGGCGGAGGCCTGTGGTAGAAAAACTGTTTCCTTCCTCCTTGATACGACTGTCTCTGAGACTGATTTGCAGGTTGTCTCCATGTACAGGATTGGGATTACGGCTCATTTTTTAGTTGTGTTGTGAACGATCCTACATCCCCTCATCTCTGGTCAACACGTCCTTGAGGGTCAGCTTGAGCAATTTATATGGTGATGGTTGCTGTGCAGAGAGAATAGGGCCAGTTCTTGCACTGCCTTTCTCTGCACTTTATCTTGCCACCAATCAGGAGAGGTGATCAATGGGAGTAGTTTGAAGGGTCAGGGTGTGATGTGGTTTGGTTAGAGCGAGGTTAAGAGTAAGCATGCATCCCAATGCATGAGATTAATATTAGCAGAAGTGGTGAAAGCATTTACCATTGCTTGGTGGGCCACCCTGTTTATTACCTTTGATATTCTAGCCATTGACTTGCAGGCTTTATCTGCAAGCCTGAAAATAGCCAGAGACACCAAGTCCAACAACGAAGATGTGGCCACTATATTGCAAACAAGCTTTGAAGAGATGTGTAGAACACCTTTATCTCCTTAGTGTAAGCAGGTGAAGACAGACTGACCTCAAAGGATGCTGGTAACTGACTCTCAGAAAAAAAAAGCTTTGGATTTGCCTGGATCACTGATCTTAACAGATAGTCTCTCTGCAATTTTCTTGATTTTCCCAAACTGTGGAAGAAGACAGAAGCAAAAGCTGACTTCCTCATCATTAATATCAGCTGAGGCCTTGACCCTATGTGCTGGCGTAGAAGAGGGGAAGGGCACACATTCTGATTTTGGCACCACCCGATAATTTTACTCTATTGCTGTCTTGAAGCTATACTAAGTCTGCTCCATAGTGGGATCTGAGCATGAAACATCATTTGGTTTATCACCACACTCAGTGTGCATGTCATGTAAGTTGGGATCGATATCCCGATAATACTTTCCTTAAAGCACAGACAAGAAATGGCCATCATCTCAAAGTAAATGGCTAGCTGCATCTACAGGATGTAGTTGTTGAATTGGTATGGACAGTTTGTCGAAATTAAAATCAGCCAGCATAGATGTTGAGGATATCGACAGAAATGTAAACAGTTGTACTACCAGAGTATTGATAATGTTAGGCAGAAGGATAGATCTATCAATAAGATCTCCAGCAATTTTAATGTTCCACGACTCTACTGGATGAAGCATAGGACACTATGCAACAAAAGCAATCTAGTTAATGAACAGTTTGAATCTAGAGCCAGATGGCTGGATGGTACTTTTGGCAGTCATATGGCATCAAAACGAGGTGCAGCTAGATGGCACATGTCATTCAAGTCATTTATAAACCTCATACATCTGGACTCACAGGCCCAAATGAAGGATGACTTACACCTATTGGGCTGCCCATAATTGGGTAGAAACTCCCCCAAAGTTCTGAAGTTGTTGACTAAAACAGAAGATGGAAGAACAGGGAAAAATAGGATAAAACTTATCAACTCATTCATTGCTTGCTGTACCAAACAACACACCTGTAACTCCAGAGACAGTGTAGAAAGTAGAGGACGAGTGACAACTTTCTCCAATTCACCAGATGTAATAGTAGCAGTAGATATTGTATGTTGTATCTTCATTGGGGAAGGGCCCAATGACATCCCCCACCAGGTGGCCATGGACTCAGTATCAGCATCAATGCTCAAAACATTAGTACTCTCAGTAATTAATTTTCCATGTCACTCACTGGATTTTGCAGTTTTCCCTAGTACTGTTGACCATGTATTCTCTGATCAATTGGTGCACATGCTGCAAGTACCTGATTATGTAAACTTTGTACAGGCAAGACAAAAGTCATAAGAAATTTTGCTGGCTTTAAATTTCTTGCATTTAGCACCAGAAAGAAATAACAAAGCCCATGTAGGTGAAAAATTCACATTATTATTGATCAAGACTAAAAGCATAATATATATACTACCAGTAGAATAATCCTTAATACATTCAAAAAGAATAAAATCTTCAATGGATGGGATGAAATTTTGCACATATTTCCAACTGAGTTCGGCAGGCAATGTGAATTGTGTCAAAAGCTTAAAACTAGCACCACTAAGGCAAGGGGAGGTAATGAGCAAGAATTATTGCCCTTCATTTATATAATATAGATAAAAAAGGAATTTTTGTCTATTGGGAGAACTGGATTCAGGAGATAGTGGTGCTTATATCCCTAATGTTAATGTGATTGGGGAACATATCTGAAGAAGAAACTATTAGGCCTGTATCGAATGTTTACTTTGTATTTGCTTCGGCCCCGAATAGTTTAATAAATGAGGTATTTGTATTTGGCCGAATAGTATGAATGGTACAATTAGGTCAACCTTCGTGAGCAGCAGACTCATTGTAATCAGAAAAGATTACCTAAATTTGTATCGACAACTGACTGAACAAATTTCTGAATGAGCCTTGTATCCCGAGGGATATTGATCCAGTGTCATGGTGGCAGTCCAATGCTGACAGGTTTTCTTTACTCCGTTCTGGCGCCAAACATTATCTAGCAGCGCCTCCAACAAGCATCCCAAGTGAACATTATTCAACACTGCCAGCAAAACCTTGTCAGAAAAGAGATGTTGTCTACTGGCAGACATTGTTGAGAGACTGGTTTTTATTTTTTTTAAAAGCTAATGTGTTATTCATGCAGCAGTAACTGTTGGACTGCTTTTCAAAATTTGAATCTTGCTATTCATTAGTTAACGTAAAAAGCATTATCAAGATGTTTAACTGTAGCACTTTGCTATTTTGGTAATGCCGTAGTTACCTTGAACCTTCATGTGTTCATTGTTAGTTACTTTATAATTAACTAAAATATCATTAAACCTGCTGAAAACATTATTTTATTTTGGAACATTCAGTCACTATTCATATTTGTATCTGGCCGAATAGTTTTGGGTCTCTATCTGTATTCAGCTGCATAGTTAAAACCACTGTTTGGTACAGCCCTAGAAACTTGATATCTGGCAAGAAAAATTTGTCAAAACACACAAAATCAGTGTTTTTATTGCTTTTGTTCATTATTCATTATTCAAGACAGAGTCACAAGGTCTTAAACCACGGGAACCTGTCTAGTCCCTATTTTTTTCTCCCATCTTCTTTGGTGTAAGAAATGTTTTCAGTTCTAGCAAAGACTTTGAAAATGATGTCCATGAGCGTATTTCTAAACAAAACAAAAAGCTCAACATTAAAGTATGGAAAACTAAGCCAAATTCTGAACATTTAAAACTAATAGTCCAGGAAACAGAATCCTGAGGCCCTCCAAGCATGGAGCCTCATAAGTGAGAACTTTGATTATCAATGATTTTCATTAAATCTGGAAACTTAATCATCCTTTATGTAACTGCATTACTTAAAAAAGGGATAAATAAAGACAAGACTATGTTGCATCCATTTCAGCTAAGGGACCTTGGTATGTGCTGTGATATATCCAAAATAAGTTATAATGTACCCACACTGACTTTCACAGACTTGAACATAACACTTTAACACAGCATTTTATGACTGATAACACCACCTTTGTTTAGGTCAGAAAAGTGATGCCTGTATCCTGCCATCTGCTAAATTCAATCTCAACAAAAAAGAGAATACCTTTGTGGAGATCTATTGGCGATTTCATTTCGTAGATTCTGGTTCTCCCTGTTAAGTGTTTGATTTTCATCTTTCAGATTGTTATTTTCCTAAAATTAAAAATCTTAATTTAACATCAAAAAGCAAAATCTATAGTAAGAAGGCACTTTACAAAGGGTTTTTAAAACAAATATTTTGCATGCCACCCCACCCCCTTAAGTACTAATCAGTGGTAACGCTTTTAATAATGATAGTAACATATATACTTGCTTATGAAATGAGTCCAACTGCAAACTGCACATACCCAGATCTGCAACCGCATAAAGCATCAGCAGATCTGGATCTGTGCAGTTTGTTATGAATTCAGTAGAACAAACAACACACACTCTGATCTGCAGGCACAGTATGCTACAACAAATCAGGATCTTTGTCATTTGCAGTCTGACTCAACTTATAAGCGAGTATATATTGTACTGTGCCCAACAGAAAAGGAGATAAATGTTTACCCTATGTTTCACAGATGATACAATAAATACATATTATTATCACAGTAATGTGATCTCATTTGCTATATCATGACAACAAGACATGATCTAGCAAAGAAGATCAAATTACTATGATAATGATATTTTTGTTATATACCTATCAATTTTCTGACAAATTGATAAAATCCCAAAACGTAACTTAAAAACAAGAAACTATTGAAGATTTTAACCTTTTTGATATGATCTTGAGCTTAACTCATAAAATGAATTTCATGTTTTTGAACAACTGATATGTGAATGATTATCAGTTTTATGAATGAAACACATATATCAACAGTCACTCATTTTCACTATAATCACTGTTGATAACAGCTGACCCACATATGTGACTTAAAGCTATTGTGCAGTTGTCAAATTCTGCATCATGGAAGGTATCACCAGCTGAATAACTAGGAAAGTTTATATCTGAGACTTGGTTGATAGCACTAGAACTGTTTCTGGCAGGACATTGCAAAATGTTCCAGTGGGGATGTGTGTGTGTGTGATTTAGATTTTTTAATGTAGCTTTAACAATTTTTCAGTCATATCGCTACAATGTCTGCAGTGTGACAGTTTATAGTGATGTCCAGCACTGTGGCATCATGCCGCAGACATGTAGCATGATGTCCCACCCAGTCACATTATCCTGACACCAGGCCGACCAGTCCTAACACTAACCTCTTAATGCTGAGCGCCAAGCGAGGCAGCTGTTAGTACCATTTTTTAAAGTCTTTGGTATGACTCGGCTGGGGTTCGAACCCGTGACCTCCGGCATCTGAGGTGGACGCTCTAACCACTAGGCCACCGGAGCGGTCATTCCAATGGGGAAATGGCAAGGGAATTACAACATTATTTTGACAATAATTTACAGCAGGATTGAACATATTGTTGGAACCTGATGGTAGAGATTTGTTAAAGAGAATGCTACTCATTTCCATTTGCATGTTAAAATGAGGCTATGACATAGTTATTCACGTTTGTTCATTTGTAACTAGGAAACCTCAAGAAGAAATTAGATCTAACATCGTTTCAGAGTATGGTAATACAGGATGACAAAATGAAGTATTATGTTTCTTTTTGGATTTAACAGCAAAATTCTGGCCAATTCTTGGGCGGAAAATTGATATATATAATTAAAGCAATTACAGCACTGCATTGTTATCATTATTATAAGTCACATACATTTATGTAAGGAAGACATCATTTAACTATTCTGGTATATTCATATTACTCTCTCTCTCTCTGCCTGTCTCTCTCTCAGAAACCTGTTATATTTTATTATAATGTAAACCTACCGATTATCTATCATTATGTGAATCAAAGGAATAGTGATATTGTTTAAACTATATACTGTAGTATCATTTATTAACATAGATTTCAATTTATTTTAGCATTTCAATGTAAATTAAAATAATTGTTTTGTCTGTCAAGTTTATATATCTGTAGTTGTTTATTTTCATGGATTAACTTGTACAAATACCCCATTCAGAGAATACGAAAGAATAATACTATGCCGACAACAAACAAGTCATTTCAATGGCTAACAAAATAATACCACCTTAACGAGCACAAATCAAACATATGTCAAGATCAGTCAGTTTTACTCAACATAAAAATGGAGCCAAAACAGAGCCAACAATATTAAGCAAATCTGTTTTAAAGTACATGTGTATAGTCTCTTCCTTAAAATTAAAACGGCCATAAAATTCTACCATCAATTACTTTCTGAGGACTACGGTGTTAACATAGTGGCTTTGTGGCAAAATTCAACTTAGATCCCTGACAGTGTGGATAACATCATCATCTGACATGTAACCAATCATGTGACTGTGTCAATGCTATTAGAAAGCAGTGTCAACATTTTATGTGTTCAGAGTCCATTAAAGCATGAAGATGCATGTTAAACTGAAAAGCAATGCAATCACACCCTTGTCTGATCCTGCCTCAAGTATCAATCAAAATCTATAGCTAGAATTTATGACAAAGCAGTTCAATTAAAATCAATTTCCACAAACGGTATCTGAAACAGGTCATGGAGACCATAAGGGAAACAGAATACATCACCAGTGAAGATCAGTGAATTGTACTGATAGATCTTAAAACCTCATCAATCAAGTTGAATCACACTGAACGGATAATTGTGGCTCATGTGAAAATGTGTGGAAGATTGGATCTAATTATCCTTGGCTTTGAGAGTGCTGAACCTGCTTAATTCAACGATTTCAGGATCATTTAACAACTGCATGTACCAGCAGACTAGATTGAAATTGTCTTTATTTAGATTTAGTAGTTTTCTATGAAAATCAGTTAAGTGTAAGCTCTGATTGAATGCTGCTATGCCTGCTGCATTGTTGTTTTTAAGTGCTTTCAGGGCCTTTGAGATTTCTGTCCTTGATGGAGGGGTTTGTATTGATTTGAATCAGTTTCATCTACTGTTGGTAAGTCAGACATTCTGATGCTGACATATTGTTGAGGATTTCTTTGAAATATTCAGTCCATCATCGTCTTTGTTTCTTCTATTTGATGAGAATAGTTAATTTGTCTCTGTTTATCTGTCATGGGTTCCTTGTTTTCCCTGAAAGTGTGCATGTGATGTCATATAGCCCCTTCATATAAGTCTTTCCTGTTGCTGTCTCAGCCTCTGTGATCAGGCCATTTATGTATTTCTTTTTGTCGTTCTTGACTTATTTGTTAAAATGACCACACAGGGCTCTGTATACCTGTTTCTTCTGTTCATCTGTGCATTGATTAATCTGCTGCTTCATTGTTTTATGATTGTTAACAGGTGACCAGGTCTCTCTTGTCAGCCATTCTTCGCATCTTCTTCATCTCTTGCCCAGGACTGTGCTACAAGAATTCTGCTACAGCTCTCTTAGTTTGTTCCATTGGTTGTAAATGGATTTCTCTGTCATGTTCCTGAGTGCTGTGTATCTATTGCTAACTTGGCAGCTGTATCAAATTTTGCACAATAAACTCTACATGGCCTATTGCACCTGTCTTTATAGCTCCTGGGTTTCATTCTGAATGAATCCACTACTAGGTGGTGTGTAGATGCTGCATCTGATCCTCTCACATCTATGGATCTCCCCCACCTTTTGGCCAATGGTAAGGTGGTCAGTCTGATTTTCTTCTTTCCCATCTAATGAAACCCATGTTGCTTTGTGGATTGCTTTGTTTGGAAAAACTGTGTCTCCGATGACCATGTCAGAAGTTTATGAAAAGTTCTTCGTTTTCATTCAATATTCCCATGGTCAATTATTTCCTGTGTTTTTGGGGGACCGACTTTGTCATTAGCATTCCTGCTTGTATTGTTTAAATATTATCTTTGGTCTAAAAGTACACAATATACCTTAATTAGCTTATCAGAGGCACCACAAGGAAGAATAACCTTTAGCTACCTTTGGTACTAGTATTAACTGATGATTATGATGATACAGTATGTATGTGTGTGTGACTTGGATTTTTAATGCCTAGCACTGGGGCATCATGCCACAGCCATGTGGCATGATGTCCCACCCAGTCACATTATCCTGACACCAGGCTGACCAGTCCTAATACTAACCTCTAAATGCTGTGTGCCTAGCGAAGCAGCTGTTAGTAACATTTTTTATGAGTCTTTGGTGTGACTCAGCCGGGGTTCGAATCCATGGCTTCCTGCATCCAAGGCAGACGCTCTAACAACTTGGCCACCAGAATGGTCATACACTATATAGATTCTATCAATTAATGTACATATTACAGAGCAAGCTGTTATAATATTTGTTCTATTCAAATCTGCCAACTTAGCATTTAGTTTTCAACAATACTATAATTAATAATATAGACAAACTATAAAGACTTACTCTTTTCACTCTGCTCAACTCTGCCTTCACCTTTTCAGAAATTTTTGCAGCATCTTGTAATTTCTTGGTCAGAAGGAGTAACCCAACCGTATCCTGGGTTTTGGTTACTGATTTCTCTCCCTTGGCAGCTGATGATTTGCTGCTACTGGCCACATCTGGGTTTTGCTGCTTCAGAATTTGGTTCTCTGTCTTCAAGAGATGGATCTCTGTCTGCAGTCTCTCAAGCTCATTCTAAATAGTAATTGGATTTGTAAAAGTAGTAATCATGTAACTTTAAACACATCAGCACCATTATGCTATTTTGCATTGACAGTGTACTATTTTTTTAAACTATTATCTTAAATGAAACAATTTTTTAATTTTCCAATTTTACAAATGTGTAAAAATTAATCATATAACATAAGGTTTATTTGCCTCTAACTCACATGGGTTTGGAAAGACCTAAAAGAAAATGTGACAAATAAAGTAAAGGTTTTCATTGTTTGAGTTCTTAGAAATTGTCACTTTGACTAATTTTGATGGCTGAAATGTTTAATTTATATGAAACTTTTTGATACATCAACTAAGTGACTGGATAAGTATTCACATTCCATTTACTCTCCCATTGGGGTGAACCCTTCAAAACAAGAATAATGATTTGTCAACACATCAACATATGGCAGCAGTATCTTTCATCTTTGGCTTGACACAGAATACCTATCATCTAGAGGTAATCTTTCTCATTGGTCTGGTGAAGAAATGGGTACTTGCTACATAGCATCTGACAGCTGTTTCGTTTGGTTAAAAACAGCTAAAGAAATATGACCAATATAAAAAATCAAACCAATCATGGTTCTTGTTGTAGACTAAACTGGTTTGTAGGGTAATGGCTAAACTCACATGGAAAGTTTACATTTATCTGACACTTTTGATACAGACTGAATAAAATATTATGAAATTAATTGTAATATGAACCATACTGATACAAGTTCAGATTAAGCATGAAAATATGGATAAGTTTCTGCTCATATATGTCCAGCTTGTAGAAAGCTGATGGTCAGCAAGGCACCAAGTCCAATAAATCAGCAGTCCCACCCACCTTAAGTGTATTGGTACTCATGGATGATAAACCACCCATCAATACCAATACAGGTTTTGGGTTTTATTTATTGGACTAAAGACACATCAAAAACAAAAATTGTTTTGACATTGTTTTGTACTGATCTTGAACAATTTATAAGTGGGTAAACATGCATGGCACTTTCCATGAGCAGACATGTATAGCTGCAATTATTGTATAAAATTAGGACTAGCTATATATATATATATATATATATATATATATATATATATATATATATGCATGCAGAACTAATAATATATATGGTGAAGGAAGTAGCTCTTGCTTTGGGTTCTCCATAGATTTTCCTGAATTTTCATTACATTAAGTCAGTCTGTAAACTGCTGTTTATGACCACTTTTTTGTCTAAAACTTTTCCCTATTAGTGACAGTCATTTAGTCTATTTTAATATTTAAAAAACACACAATTGTCAATTAATTAAACCACTGAATTTCAACTATTATCTTTGAACCAAGATCAACAAGAAAATAAAGAAACAAAATACACTGTTCAGCATGGAAAAGAAACGGTAGAATCATTATGTTTCTCCTTTTTTTATCACTGCATACTGTGAACTGCTGAACATAGTTTCTTCTAAAATATATTTTCAAAGGAAACATTTGGTTATTTTAGTTGTACATGACTATCAGTACTCAAAATCCTTATTATATGTATCACTTCTTAAATAGGAAAAAAAAACATAGGAAAATAGGAAAAAATTTATAAATTTTGTGAGATGTTAATAATCTTCCAATAACTATTATTAAATTAAAAATAAATTTCTGTTTTATCTAAATATCACCCTTGTAGTAAAAAAAAAATACGTTCTAATTCTTGCTTTCTTTAGATCTAAGCATAAGCAGATCCATATAACTGTTCTTAGCATGCCATATTTCTCATTGTAAGCTTCAAAATTATGGGAAATCAAAACATACTGACTTCAAATTCCTTTATTTATTCTGTGATATTGATATGACAGTGATTTGAACATAACTTATTGCTGATTATTCTAAATGTATTCTCTACATGTAGCACCCAATTTGATTACAAAAGAAGAGACTGTGGCATTATCAGAAGAAAACAAATATAGATTACTGGCAGTCTTTTCTGGAGAGCTCATAATCAACATCCAAAAGTGATTGCTAACTCTTTCATTTATAAATCATCACCTTTGTACACAGCAATATGAACAGTTGTAATTTTAATTAGGCTTACTACATGGATAACATAAAAGATAATATACCTGATATCCCAAAGAGGAAGGCAACTAGGGTTTGTGCAAATTCATAGAAGTGTTGTTAATCAAATCAAAGATTGTCATGCTATTTTAGTATTGTAACTTTCTTGGAATAATCATCTGTGACCTGAAGACCAATAAAGACCTATGTATAATGCACTGTATACTGGTGGAGCAGCTTACTCTTAGTCACAATCTTAGGTCAAATGCATTGTTGACTCAATGATGGGTCACCTATGTTCAAAGTCAATAAACTGGAAACATTTTCTGACCATGATTTGTTATCAGACATGCAAGAGATTTTGCATAAACATTTATTTACTTCCCAAATCAGGCTTTGCATTATTTGAAAAATACTGAACAAAAATATGTATTTTAAATGAAATTGTGGCTATTAATGTTGGTGCATTTTCTTTTCTTGGATTAAAATAACAAGCTTAAAGATTATGAACAAATTCCATGGACTGATATCTCAGACTATTAATTTTCAAACTCATGCAAGTGAAGTTTTCAAGTTGCTAGTCTGGGACATGTGCTTTTTTTCCTATTTGAAAATAGCTGACAAGAGCTACTTTCATGCCATAATGTGTAAATGCACACCAGTGGCAACTACTTGGTGCAATGTCAAGCTAGGTTAAAGAAGACCTTTGAAATAACAAACGTTGATACTATGTCAATATGAATGCATTTTAGGTGTACTAACAGTTTCTAATCTGTCAAGCATCTTTAAATTTACAGCAATGTGATTTATTTTATGATTTCATTGTGTTATAACCGTATTTAAAAAGACTGACAAAAAATGTGACTTACCTCATAATCTTTATACAACAGTTCAAACCTGGCCTTTCTAAGCTCTGGATTGGTCAGCTTTTCTGTATCATCTTCAATTTGTGAAAGACCTCCTTAAGAAAAAGGTTTTAAAAAGCTGTAAACTATGAGGCCAGAAAAGTGGCCATTTTTTATACATATGGTTATTGTCACGAGTAGGCTAGTACAAAAGTAACAAAAGAAAAGAGTGAAGCCAACAAGCTTTGTAAGTTTTAACAAAATAATTTATTTCCCTAGAAAAAAAGGTAAAAATATGAAATTGGACTTATGGTTTGTGAATATAATCCAAAAATTAATCCTAGAATTCAAAAATATAAGTCCTATCACTAAACAGTTCTAACTGAATCCAGGTTCGAATCTCAATGAAGTTCCAATATGGAGGGCGATGACGTCCACTACAACCAGTTTGTGTTGATGTGTCAACAGTTCCTTGTTGAGTCACCAACAATATAATTCCGGCTTTTGAATTCCGAATAATTTAGTGAATGACTTCGTCCAAGTATTTCATTGAAGAAAAGTATTTCCCAGGGTGAATAAATTATTTTAAATACGGAAATCAGCTCAAATGGCAACAACAAGACAAATACCTTGAGCCCAAAGGTACAATTTTACGACTGACAAAATTTCACTGAGATATGAGTATTAAACCCAACGAAAATGTCATTTCATACCCGCATGATGGGTCACGTGGTCACTTAATCATTGAACAGTGCA